>JAPFBL010000804.1:0-82096 GCA_026182355.1 Hermatobates lingyangjiaoensis
TATTTAAAAAATTAAATATAATAAAAAAATAAGTTATTGTTTTCTTGACTACAATTACTAATAAACACTTTTTTCTTCTTCTTGGAATTTTGGTCAGGGTTAATGAATGGAATTACCTTTTCGCGAACGTTTCTCCTTTATTTTATAATTCTAATGTAGTGCAATCAGTTATTATGTGGTATTTACTCATTGTAGGGTAAAAATCTAATGAAATGGTCTCCACATATAAAAATTTTAATGATATAAACAACGCGTTTCGAACACGTAGTGTTCTTCCTCAGGCATTAACTAAAAAATACAATGACACCAGAGAGTTATCTATAGTACAAAGTAAATAAGTACAAAAATTAATATAAAATAAAATAAGGCGGAAAGTACGAACCTAAGGATGAGTGCCTCTGAATAAGACTGACTGGTAATGAATGGACATGGACGGGGGTATAGGGTACATCTGTTTCTTATTCGAATGCAGGTATATTTTCATTGTAATTTTTTTTTCTCTTTAAAGTTAGGCTGAGCCTTATAATTTTATAAGTTGGTTCGGTATTAGAATAAAGCATTGAGTAAGTAAGTTTTTTGAATTTTTTATGATGAATGTAAAGTAGATATAGCAATGTCCATTGTTTTTGTTAGTTTATAGCACTGAGGATGTCTTAAAATAAAGACGAAACGTTGACGAAAAGGTGATTCCATATATTAACCCTGACCAAAATTTCACGAAGAAGAAAAACGTGTTTATAATATAAATATATAATTATTTCATATATTCTATTTTTCCTTCTTGATCAGGCGCATAGATATGAGTAGTATATCATATAGGTGGTAGCTGGGATGCCAGAATTGGTACTATAGTACCAAATGTGGTACTATTTGCCTTCGAGCTAAAAGTTTAGTACGTTTGGTACTACTTTTATGTAGAGTTTCATATTTGGTACTATTTCTTAAAATTGATCTAAATTTATAAAAAAAATAACGAAAATGAATACTACAAAATATTCAAAATAGTAATTCGGGTATCATATTACAATATAATACAATATATGATATGATATGTAAGAAGATATTTAAAATATATAATATTAATTTTAAATATAAATATATAATGATACTAAATGACATACGATACATTATATAATATATAATGATATGATATAATATTATAATATGATACCCCGTCATCATACCCGAAGGCAGTGATGAGTATTATCGGCGATATTTATCGATCGTTAATTTTTTATCGTTATCGTTATGGATCATTTTGGATTTGTCGATTAAAAAAATAGTAAGTTTAGAATTAATTTAAATTAAATAAAGCAAATTAATTTTTAACAGTTTTGCGGCATTTAAAAAAATTTACCTGTTTTTTACCTTTTAATTGCTATAGTAATTCATATTATATTACCACTGCTATAATATATAGTATTCACTAATGTGGAAGAATTAGTTGTGTATACCATATATGGTGCACAATGCAGCTATTGGTGATTGTAAGGAAGGTTATTTAGGCTATTGTACATGAATAGCATTGGACTTAAGACAAGTTCTGTAACATTTGGTACTATTCTCTCTGATTTGGTACCTTTTCAGCATAACAGTTGGTACTATTGACAAAAACATTCTGGCAGCCCTGGGTGGTAGTGATATTTCGTTACCATATCTGGAAACATCACGACTATTATTTCGTTTCCTCATACTGCAAAGACAGTATCATGATGTGATAAAAAGGGTCCACGCAAAAAACATCAATCTGATACGCTTGATCAAGTTTTGGACAAATGGTAGGTTAGTTAGGTTGCAGTGGCAGTCCTACAAGGGAACACACGTAGGCCAAGCATTGACCCTTTGTGATACCACACAATGAAGATTGATTCTACAGTGGGAGTCCTAAATTTTGCCTAACTCAAATTTATTTAGAGTAGGGATCTTTAACTAGTACCTGACATCGTACAGGCTCGGGACCAACGGTTTAACGTCCTTCTCCGAGGAACGACGTGCTCAGATTTATTCATCTCCCGCGTGAATAAATGGAGGGCCAGGTGGGGATTGAACCCCGGTCTTATCAGTTCAGAGGCGAGCACGTAACCACTGAGCTAGCCTGGCCCCCCTGGACGAATGGTAAAGTCACATAACTTAAAATCAAGGTAACCTATTGATAGCACTCTGCAACATGATTAGTATGAAATAAAATAATTAATATAGTGATATAATAATTAATATAGTGACTTTTTCTGAAAATAATGTGGTCTTACTTTATTTTTAGGTCAAAATCCGTGCATGGGCTTATTCTTGGGAGGAAGGGCTTCAAGTACATTAAGTAGATATACATATTTTTGTTTAATATTTATTTTTATACAGAATTTTATATTTATTCGATTACAGTCATCTTTTCTTCTGGAACATCGTCATAAATTATCAAAATTTTAAATTCCGTTCTCATTTCCTTCCAAATCTATTTCCTGTAGAATTATTGGTCTAAATCTCTCATGTCTTGCAATGTAGCTGTGGTTCAATTAATACTTTTTGTCTAAGTAGCATCCTTGAAACGAACTTTAGAGGTAAACAAGGAATTTCTTTGAATATTTGTTCCAAAGAATTGTCTGATATATTACGACAGCTAGAAATACCTACTACATTCAACAGCAATTTTTTTTTAACAAATTATATTTTTCACGTTATCTTAACTAGAGCCTATTTTCAGGGGAGGGTTTATAGTCCAAAACATCCCGAAAATCACGCTAGGACTTATTTTCTGAAAAAGACGGTATTAATATAATATAGTAAACACACTGTTTCTAACTGGCAGGTATAATAAAGATTATTATCAGAAAACATCGTAAATCCTTTATTAATACTATTAAAAGGATAAAATAAAAAGAAATCAATGTTTGTTTGAAGCATATTATATTGCAAAGCAGACCTGTTTTCTTCCAGATACATTTGTTAACCTGATTCAAACGACTTTCCTTTAAGTCGGCCTTGAGTTCCTTCACTACTGTTGCTTTTTGCAAGTTGGCTTCAAAAGAATCATTTTATACAATGAAGACAATCGAATTCATCTTTTATCTGTAGATATGTTGCTGGTTTCACTGTACTATATGTTCACTTCTGGTTAATTACTTCCGATAATCCACAAATAAGTTAGAAGATCTGTGTATAGAAGGCTCAACAGAGGCACTGGAATGATTTCTTTACAGTACTTTGCTTATCAACAGACTTTACTGTCAAATACAGCAAACATAAAGAAAAACACGATTATGGAATATTGGCTGAAAAATGTCCAAGTCCCCTGAATCGTTTTTTAATATATTTCCTTTTTATGATATCTTCATGTATGTAAGTACGTATCATTATGAAAGCACGTAAGTAAGTACGTACGTAAGTATCAATCATTATGTAAGTACGTAGAATCCAAACATTTGTAATAACACTACAAGTCGAATTGTTAAAAAGATCTCAACGAAATTTCACAAATATAAATCACAAATTATATATTGGTCTTATTAGATATTGATAACAAAATATCGATCTTGGAGCATGAAAAAACAGCACTATACTTTTTTTGAACGACGAATATAGGAGGAATGCGCAGTAACATAGGAGTAATACTAGTATTTCGCACTTTAATATACGAAATTATCGTACTTTATGTCAAAACTGGTACATACTTCTATCATTCAAACAGCTTGAAATTTTGTGTTCATTATTATAATATGGGTATTAAAAGAAAAAAATTCAAGAATTTTAGTATCAAATATTACGTCTATACACAAAAAAAGAGTTTTATATCGTAACTAAAGCACGTTTCGAACACTTAGTGTTCTTCAGTAGAGGCGAGAACACCCTAAACAGTGCAAATAAAAATCTGAAGAAGAACACTAAGTGTTCGAAAGCGTTGTTTCGACATAAAACTTTTTTGTGTGTAGGTGTATTTTTGAAACCGAAATTACACTATAATATATTAAACAAGTAATGAATTTCGAATTATGGCAAAATGTAATTCAACACTAAAAATTAAAACTACTACCTTACATTTGTGCGATTTGTTTACAGTAAATTTAAAATTTGTTCACGAGTATTATTTAAAATCTCTAATCCTCAATTTAAGTAATTATGTACTGACCTCTATAGTAATAGAACAATTAGCACGTATTCATTAACTGAAATTACATTCCTTTAAAACTTAGTATACTAATCAATAATCCATAATCAAATAAATAAATTTATATTTAAAAGGATTACAAGAAAAGAACATGAAGAAAACAATATGCAACTCACTTCAATATTTCGACCTCGTCGACATATTTATTTCAGTCCAATAAGTAAAAACCAGTACTAACTAATAAGAATAAAAACACTAAATAGATTTCAAAGTAAATATACAATATATAAATATAATAAAAAATGTAATATTCAGAAAATAGTTTCTTTATTATAAACTTTTCTATTTACTTTTTTTTGGTTTAAATTCTGTGAAATGATGGCTAAATCAAATTGAGACTGTAACTAATATGTAAACTGCACTGGAGGAATTGGCAAGGCTTCATATTACACCAGTCATTACTAACAATTCTCTATAATTATTTGATTGGTAATATAATTCCAAAAGCGTTTGTCATCTCAATTATCAGTCATTCTTAATTTGATGATTTTTGCAAGCGCTGTAATAATGAATATAATAATTTCCTTTAAATTGGCAAAACGAGAATCTTATAAAGGAAGAACTGGATTTTATATTGGGATTTCCTACTTAAGATTTCATGTCATGATTCTTCGAATCCATTTCACCTGATTCGTGAAACCAAGAACTGTATTTTTTTTATAATACCAGAGTCTAATTGGTGATTAACTATTAGACATCGAACCATCGAATATAAATTAGTCTAGTAACAGAAATTCGCGTAAACTAATTGTTTATTTCTTTTTCAACACTCACACTTATCAGGATGTCACCTTTTAGTGTGGATCTAGGGGCGCAAATTGAGGCTCATTTATTATTTGGCACCCATTTTAGTAATGAGCGAGCCGCCATATTACGTGTGGCGTAATATACTCCTACATTAGGAGTCCTAAATTTTGCCTAACTCAAGTGTATTTAGAGTAGAGATCTTTAACGAGTATTTGACATCGTACAGTCTCGGGACCGACGGACGGTTTAACGTCCTTCCCAAGGGAAGACGTCTGAGATTTATTTCTTCCCACGTAAATAAATCGAGGTCGAAATGGGTATTGAACCCCGGACTTACCAGTTCAGAGGCGAGTAATTGAAGAGTTGTAAATAAAATGAGTCTAAATACTAATTTTTTTTTCGATCAAGTTATTTCAAAAAGATCTACAAAGCACCCCCTAATAACAATCAAAAGGTTCTATATCAATAACTAGTCGGGTTTAACTCATATAACAGCCAAAAGTAATTCAGTGTGGGAACTGTTGGGGTCAAAGTACCATGAGCCCCGGACGGCACGTCCCAGAGGACGGCATTTTGACGGGGTAAAAAAAATAAAATAGAAAAAAATTAAAATAATACAAAGCTAACAAACAATTTGAAATTGTATACCAAAATGAGTTTTTAAGGTAAGAATGTGTTTTTTATGTGTGAAATACTGTTTTAAAATAGATTTTTTAACAAAATTAAAAATAAATTTATTTTACATTTTTTAAAACTAGTTTTTTAAAGGGGTTGAAATTTTATTAAATTTGGCCAGTAAATTGAATTTAACATTTCTTTTTTATAGTTTGTTTATACTTCTTTTTTTTTAATGATCTTCCCTTTGTTTGCGTATCCAGTCTATCCGTTTAGATATTGTATTGTGCGTATTGTGAATCCAGTTTAGGTTCACAACTTCTCCGAAGAATAGGGTTTGAAAGTCTCAATAACCTAAGGTCACAACCAAGACTAAAATTCAAGTAATCTGATAATAATAAAAAAACAAAATTGTTTGGACCACAGTGGTTATCGAACCCTGTATCTATCAATCCAGAGACAAGCACGTAAACCACTGGGCTACCATGGCTCTTGACTTTATCTTTAAATAAGTTATGTCTAAATCATTAAACTCGTAAGTGTACAGCTCTTACTGTCTCGAATGATTTAAATCATGTTTTTGGAGTCAGATCTTGACAAGTATCCTAATACTTATATATATATATATATATATATATATAAAAATATATAACAATTCAATAATAATCGACCGTTTGATAGAAAGGTGTGTTCTCTAATCGGGGTTCGGTCAATTTTCCAGGATAAAAAATCAAACTTCGTTGCCAACGTTTCGGTTTTATTTAAAACCTTTTTCATAGGCAGAAGTAAGAATTTTTTAACTAAGAAAATGAAATTTACATATTTAAAGGAACAACAATGTAATTTCATTTTCTTAGTTAAAAAATTCTTTTCTGCCTATGAAAAAGGTTTTAATAAAACCGAAACGTTGGCAACGAGAGTTTGATTTTTTATCCTGGAAAATTGACCGAACCCCGATTAGAGAACACACCTAATATATATATATATATATATAGTTGGGTTTTTGACTCTGACGAAGTCAACTTGCTACGGTTGAAAGATCTTAGTCTTGTTTTCCATTTCTTATTGGGTTTGATCATTATATATTTATATATATATATATATAAAGATTTCACATAAACACGTGAAACAACAATCAATGATCAAACCACAATAAGAAATGGGAAAACAAGACTAAGATCTTACTGTTGTTAGTCTTGTTTTCCCATTTCTTATTGTGGTATATTTATATTGGGGATCTTTAACAAACATTTGACATCGTACAGGCACGGGGCCGACGGCGTAAATAAATCCAGTGTCAGAGTGAATCTAATAATTAGCCATTGACGCATCTGCTAGCACCAAAGGATCGAGTCCAGTAAATTATTTATTTACAACGCTTGCACTAAACCTCTTTTAACTTTTAATACCGTTATAGAAAATAAAGTAAAGGCTTAGATTTTCGATTTTCAGTATTAAAGGTGTTAGACCATATTTGAACTGTACTAATGAAATGTTTGAATATAGGAAATGGTGCTAAATGTTGCACGGGAAATTGAAAACCATTGTAATACCTCAACCGGAGATGAAAGCTTCGTTTATGCGCCTGTTCGATAGTTCGATGTCAGGACGGGAAGGGAGTCACGATAACAATGTAATTTCTTTTACCTAAATAATAAGGTTTATTATAATTCAAGTGTAGGTAGAGTTAAAGCAAGTTTAAAACAAAATCTAATTAAATTTATTCACCACAAAAAAAAAACAAAACCTGGTATAAAAGACTAGAAATTATTCCTGGAGTTTACATAATTCAAACAATTTTTTTCAATTGCTTAGGTTCACTTCGCATTTACCCATGACACTTTGCACCCTCACAACCCCTTATTACGCCACTGATATAAGGACTTTGTCAATTCATAATAGCAAAGCAGACTCCTTGAGTTGTAAAAGTTTTTATCGACAATTGAAATTGTATTGAAAATGTATCAAGATACATTTTTTTTATCGAGTCCGTAACATTAAATATTACTGGCGAAATCAGATATCAAGAGAAGGTTAGGTTGGGGTAGTAATGGAGTGATTATGTACTCAACTCCGACTTTCGGCCTTCGTGAGGTTACCCTGTTAAGTTTCTATATGCAGGGACAAAGGAAAGAGGAGGAGAAGGTGACCAGAAGCTGGGTCTGACCACCTTCGTTTCACATCCTTCCAACTTCCCAAATCCTCTCCTCTTATCCCAGCTTTCAATCCAAGGCGTTATGCGATCCGTACCGAAAGACTGGTGATACAGGAGTTACTGTATTACGAACGGAGCCTCAAGATTACTAGGCGACCCTCCCTGAGTAAATATCCTTACTCTGGTGTGTGCGGTACTCTGCCTGAGTGGACAAAATACAACTGAAAACCGCTGCACCCAGCAAAAGTGCTGAGCTTCTTGGAGGCGTTGAAGCTAACTGCTGGGGTACTTTAGTACAGAAAGCGGGGGGGGGGGGGGTTTACAATAGCTTTTTTAAGACGTAGTGCTATAGTCACCCTCAAAATAATAATAATAATAATAATAATGTTAGATCCAAGCATAGAAAAATTTAACGCAAATTTCATACAAAATATAGTTAAAATTTCACGATAGCCCAAAAACATAACCAGGTAACTTAGAAGAAATAAAATTACAAAACACAACAAATTACACTTTCCAAAGAATAAGAATTGTTCAATCACATCTCTAATTATTTAGACATATTTAAGGATAAAATAACTTTTACATTGAAAAATACCTATTCCCACAGAGTTCTATAAAAATATAACAACTATTAATTTAATAGTTAGAAATAAATAAGAATTAAAAAAAAGGCTAAAACTGAATTTTGAGACACCAATAACAATAAAATAGTAGTTATTCGATATTTTGAACACAATCATTCAATTAGTGATTGTGTTAGAACATTGAAGTTATAGGTTTTTTTATATCAGAAATAACTGTGATTATTACAGATGACTTGAATTTTAGGCATAATAATCTTAAAGACAAAGTATTTCACGCATTGCATGAATGTACAAAAGCTACATGTATTGAAGCATTATGTTGCCATATTCAAATAAACTCGAAAAAGATAACTCAACAGCCACTAAATATGATGCCCGCAGTCTACTGTTAGGTAATTCTATTATGTAACAGAAAAAAGACGCGTGCTAAGGATTCTCTACACTGTTTGAAGCATTATATTGCCATGTTCACATAAAACTCGAGAAAGATAACTCAGCAGCCACTAAATATTAAACCCCAGTCTATTGTTAGATAATTCTATTATGTAACAGAAATAAGACGCGTGCTAAGGATTCTCTACACTGTTTGAAGCATTATATTGCCATGTTCACATAAAACTCGAGAAAGATAACTCAGCAGCCACTAAATATTAAACCCCAGTCTATTGTTAGATAATTCTATTATGTAACAGAAATAAGACGCGTGCTAAGGATTTCTCTACACTGCTTGTAGTATTACCTTGCCATGTTCACATAAAACTCGAGAAAGATAACTCAGCAGCCACTAAATATTAAACCCCAGTCTATTGTTAGGTAATTCTATTATGTAACAGAAATAAGACGCGTGCTAAGGATTCTCTACACTGTTTGAAGCATTATATTGCCATGTTCACATAAAACTCGAGAAAGAACTCAGCAGCCACCAAATATTAAACCCCAGTCTATTGTTAGGTAATTCTATTATGTAACCGAAATAAGACGCGTGCTAAGGATTCTCTACACTGCTTGTAGTGTTACCTTGCCATGTTCACATAAAACTCGAGAAAGAACTCAGCAGCCACCAAATATTAAACCCCAGTCTATTGTTAGGTAATTCTATTATGTAACAGAAATAAGACACGTGCTAAGGATTCTCTACACTGTTTGAAGCATTATATTGTCATGTTCACATAAAACTCGAGAAAGATAACTCAGCAGCCACTAAATATTAAACCCCAGTCTACTGTTAGGTAATTCTATTATGTAACAGAAATAAGACGCGTCCTAAGGATTCTCTACACTGTTTGAAGCATTATATTGCCATGTTCACATAAAACTCGAGAAAGACAACTCAGCAGCCACTAAATATTAAACCCCAGTCTATTGTTAGGTAATTCTATTATGTAACAGAAATAAGACGCGTGCTAAGGATTTCTCTACACTGCTTGTAGTATTACCTTGCCATGTTCACATAAAACTCGAGAAAGATAACTCAGCAGCCACTAAATATTAAACCCCAGTCTATTGTTAGGTAATTCTATTATGTAACAGAAATAAGACGCGTGCTAAGGATTCTCGACACTGTTTGAAGCATTATATTGCCATGTTCACATAAAACTTGAGAAAGAACTCAGCAGCCACCAAATATTAAACCCCAGTCTATTGTTAGGTAATTCTATTATGTAACAGAAATAAGACGCGTGCTAAGGATTCTCTACACTGTTTGAAGCATTACATTGTCATGTTCACATAAAACTCGAGAAAGATAACTCAGCAGCCACTAAATATTAAACCCCAGTCTACTGTTAGGTAATTCTATTATGTAACAGAAATAAGACGCGTCCTAAGGATTCTCTACACTGTTTGAAGCATTATATTGCCATGTTCACATAAAACTCGAGAAAGATAACTCAGCAGCCACTAAATATTATTAAACCCCAGTCTATTGTTAGGTAATTCTATTATGTAACAGAAATAAGACGCGTGCTAAGGATTATCTACACTCTACACAGTTTGAAGCATTACCTTACCGTATCCACACAAAACTCGAGAAAGATTTACTTTATATGATACCCTAAGCTACCGTTATTTTATTGTGTTCCAGAAAGATTTCATTGACGTACAATATTTGGTACGGATCCAATTGATTTGTCAGTTCAGGACATTACTTTTGTACATAGTATTTTACAAGCCAACACTAACTCCTTTAGTTAGGGAAGGCCTCTTTACAAACATTTAGTCCTACCTCATGTTTTGACCAACCAACATTCCTCTATTTTATAACTAACATAGAATTTTTATCGTTACCTATTATTTTGACCAAAAATCTTGATATTACAGTATGTGTTGACTCAGTGACCAGATTAACTCAGTGGTTAACGTACTTGCATCTGGGCTGGTAGTTCAGGTTTCGATCCCCACTTGGCCCTCGATTTATTCACGCAGGAGGTGAATACATTTGAGTACGTCGTTTCTCGGAGAGAACGTTAAGCCTGTTTTGATCTTCGCGTTTCTCGGCATTTTTGTGCCATAACCGCTTAGTCAAACCAGGCCTCCTTGTTGACAAGTTGCCCTTTAGTCATCTCCATTGAAACCATGGAAGTGCCCGAGGTGGACCTCGCGAGGGCGGGCAACGCAATGCTAAGCACGAATTCTGACAGTTACTCCGCAAAAACGAGTAATAGACAAGCTAAAGCCCAGGTGCGGATATGATTACCGATAAGGTACTTAAAATTCCCTTATCGGTTGCACTTTAACTAAATAACACATAGAAATACACATTCAAGACCAACACAACTTATCACTACGCCTTAAGGTACCAAAATATTCCCTTGAGGTGGAAACTAAACTAACTTATAACTAAGAAACACTGAATACTAAAAGACTAAAAACTAATATAATAAAGGACGTATGTATATGTATGTGTGTGTGTGTGTGTTTTGGTGTGCTCACGTGCAGTAACCGTGCCATAGGCCAGCGTACTCGCCTTTGGGTTGGTATTATTCACGCGGGAGGTGAAAAAATCTGAGTATGTCGTCCCTCGGAGAGGACGTTAAGCCCTTGGTCCCGAGCCTGTACCATGTCAGGTACTCGTTAAAGAACCCTACTCGAATCGCACTTGAGTTAGGCATTATTTAGGATTTCCAAGGTTAGCTGACGTTATCACCCGCTTGGGGATCGGTTTAAACAATACAAAAAAAAAATAAAACAAAAAAATGTTTAACAAAATGCACAACAATATTATGAGATATGCGGCAGGTATACAGGAGTGAATGTTTGATTTGCTCTGATGCTCGACAGGGTGACTGAACTTTCCTCACAGCTGAGCACGTGCAATATCTACCTCTTTACAATAATCATCACCCAGCAGAATAACTTCAAGCCTGTCCTAGTAGTTTTGTTTTATGAAAACACTAGTTTTATCTTTTAAAGTATAAACTCAATATCAATTTTCTTTCTTACAAAGGTCATTCAACGAATAAAGTTTACTTGAATAGTGAACTCACTATAAACTTTGGACAGTCTTTACCTATCTGATGAACCTACATTTATGAAATTCATAGTCACCAAACTCAAAAAGGAAGATTATGTCCAAAATTACCAAGAATTAATTAGGTTAGATTATGTTACAGTAGCAGTTCAACAAGGGGACACACATAGGCACAACATAGGCTCCTTTGTGATACCATACAATTAAGATTGATTCTACAGTGGGAGTCCTAAATTTTGCCTAACTCAAGTGTATTTAGGGGGATCTTTAACGAGTACCTGACATTGTACAGGCTCGGGATCGACAGTTTAACGTCCTTCTACGAGGGACGACGTGTTCAGATTTATTCACCTCCCGCGTGAATAAATCGAGGGCCAGGTGAGGATCGAACCCTGGTCCTATCAGTTCAGAGGCGAGCATGTAACCACTGAGCTAGCCTGACCCCTTAGGTTACAGTAGGAGTTCAACAAGGGGACACACATAGGCACAACATTGACTCCTTTGTGATACCATACAATTAAGATTGATTCCACATTAGAGTCCTAAATTTTGCATAACTAAAGTGTATTTAGAATAGGGATCTTCAATGAGTACCTAACATTGTACAGGCTCGAGACCGACGGATTATCGTACTCTCGCAAGAACGACGTGTTCAGATTTAACACGTGAATAAATCGAAGGCTAGAATGGACCTACCAACCAACCCACCAGTTCAGAGGTGAGCACGTTGCTATTGAGCTAACCTGACCCCTAGAAATTAATAAAACTCTGTTTATAGTGGGTTAAACGCTCTAAACCCAGCAAAACAATACATTTGAAATGGAAGAAATTTCTATCTTTCGAAGTTTTTGCCATTTTTTTACACAACATATACCAACAAAATTTTAATATAAAATTTGAATAATTATAAAAAAAACTGTCAATTTTACCAAACTAGGTATCAAATATGATTTTGTGAAATGTTATAACCATAAAGGTCCAATAATATAAAGTTTTTCTTCATATAACGGGTGCTATCATTTTAAATATTACTACAAAACGTGTCACAATTCAAGAAGAGAAATCAGCAAAATGATAAACACAGGAAAAATGCTAATTCATGCTATTTTTTTAGAATAAAAAAAACCGATCCCCTAGAGGGTGATGGCGTCAGCCGTTTACCTGCTTTTGTTTGATCGGTGATTCTACAGATTCTACATTGGGAGTACTAAATTTTTGCCTAACTAAAGTGCATTTCGAGTAGGAATCTTTAACGACTACCTGACATCGTACAGGCTCGGGACAGACGACGAGGCTATCCCTCTCCGAGGGACGACGTACTTAGATTCACGTGAATAAATCGAGGGCTAGGTGGGGATCGAACCCTGGACTACCAGCCCAAAGGCATAGAACGTGCTTGTAATTTGTTTAACATCGTAATTTGCTTCTGTGCTCTCATGAAGAACATTATGTGTTCGAAACGGGTTGTTTATATTAATAAACTTCTATATGTGGAGACTATTTCATTAACTCTTTTACCCTACAATAAACTAACATATAACAAGATTCCACAATAAACACGTCAAATATAAATCAACGTCCAAACCACAATAAGAAATGAAAAAAAAAAAAAGACTGTGATCTTATAATGGTAACAAGCGGTCTTTGTCAGTCAACTGAGTTCAGTTCAGTTGAGATTTGACTGTGACCAAGACCTCTTGATAGAGTTGAAAGATCTTAGTCTTTTTTCTCATTTCTTATTGTTTATTGGGGATTGTGTTGCACATGAATATAATGAGATAGTTGTTTAACATCAATATTCTTCTAAAGACCTAACAGGCTTCTTTTACCGGAGCATTGTGTTGCACATGAATATAACGAGACAGTTGTTCAACATCAATATTCTTCTAAAGACCAGATCGGTCTTCTTTTACCAGTGATTGTGTTGCACATAAATATAATGAGACATTCATGTTCAACAACAATATTCTTCTAAAGACCTGACAGGTCTTCTTTTACCAGTGATTGGGTTGCACATAAATATAATGAGATATTCAATATTCTTCTAAAGACCTGCCACCGGGCATTGTGTTGCACATGAATACAATGAGATAGTTATTCAATATCAATAGTCCACTAAAGGCCTGAGAGGTCTTCTTTTACCAGTGATTGTGTTACACATAAATATAATGAAACAGTTGTTCAATAGTAACATTCTTCTAAAGACCTGATGGATCACCTTTTACCGGGAATTCTGTTATACATAAATATAATGTAACACTTTTTCGTTGGAAATACGATCCAAAACGGACAAATATAGTTCAATATAGACAAAGAAACATAGAGAAATCAAAAGAACACACTTACAGTCTCTAATTTTCGGTTTGAACCGTCTTCAGGAGATATAAGAGAGGGAAACCAAGCGCACTGGTTCAGAGACGGTTGGAGACTCTCTGAATTAATGGGATAGTTGTTCTCCAACGGTTGGTCTCCAACCGTCTCTGAACCAGTGCGCTTGGTTTCCCTCTCTTATCTCTCCTGAAGACGGTTCAAACCGAAAATTAGAGACTGTAAGTGTGTTCTTTTGATTTTTCTATGTTTCTTTGTCTATATTGAACTATAAATATAATCAAATATATATTTAACATCAATATTCTTCCAAAGACCTGATAGGTCTTGTTTTACCGTGGCATTGTGTTGCACATAAATATAACGAGCTATACATATTTTACATCAATATTCTTCTAAAGACCTGACACGTCTTCTTTTACCGTGGTATTGTGTTGTACATGAATATAATGAGATATTCATGTTCAACATCAATATTCTTCTAAAGACCTGACAGGTCATCTTTTACAGGGAATCATTTTACACATGAATATAACACATCAAACAGACATCTCTCAGTCACTTCCACACAAAGTACCTGTTATCTCCAGTTCGGACCAGTGGGACTTCTTGCCATTACTAGCCTCGTCCGGCGACATAATCGTATGCATCCTCCTGGGGTTTCCATTTTCTGAATCCTTGTGATTACGGGACATCTTATCACCTAAACAATAAAATAACTTCATTACGTATTAAATTTAAATAATAATAAATAAATTTAAATTCTTTATATACAAGAATTTATTAGTAATTAGCATTGACAATTTCGATTGGCTACCATGTTTTTTTTTGTACAAGAATGTTATTTATAATAGAATTTTACAAATTAAATGCTAACTAAAAATAGTTAACGATGTATGAAATATTAATTAAATTAAAATAGTATTTATGATATATAATATATAAATCAAAACATAATAAAACATAAACCTATTCGTACGAAATTATTTCGTTACGGAAGCAGTCTCCTAAGATGAATAGCTCATTACATGTAAATAGCCTAATGCCTTTCAAGCCCTCATACCCACCCCAAGACACATTTGACCAATTAAAATAACCAATATATGTTCTAATAACCAATATAACAATTGTTATAGCTATTATAATTGTATATTATATATTATTATATTATATTAGTTTAGGTTAGTGTAGTAGTTAATTAAATATAGATATTCCCGGTGAAGTGTTTAGTGTTCCAGCCTTCTGAATGTCTTATGCTAGCTTGCTTTGGCAATTATCAACAGCACAAAAGAAGATCTTGAGAGAAATAGGAAGCTATAAGTAAAAAAATCGTGAATGCAGAATCTGCTATCAAATTCAATAGAATATTAATATTAAACTATAATCTACCGTCTTACCTTGTACATTACTGCCGTAGCTGTCGGACCGGTTTCGGGTGTTTAGTCTAATCAGTTTAGATTAGATCAGTTCGTGTTGAAGATGGATGACACCCGAAACCGGTTCGACAGCTACGGCAGTAATGTACGAGGTAAGACGGTAGATTATATGTTTAACATTAATAATACTAACCTCTGTGGTAATGATGAAATGCATGAATTCAATAGAATATGCTTAAAAGAGGACTTGCTGTCGAAATACACTAATTGTAATAAGCATACAAATAAATTATAAAATTATATAATAACTAGCTGATCTACCCGGCGTCACCCGGGGTGGTAGATTATGCCCGGTGTTTTGGTTATGAGCGGTAAATCCCAAAAAAGGCCCCCGATCAAAATCAAAATACCGTAGTTAGTTCCCATGAAAAATGTTATATAAGATCCATAGTTTCTTTCTATCTAAATACCATACTATACCATGGACTATATACTACTATACTATACTACGATATACTATAGAATAGCATATATTATATTATTACTTATATTAATATTATTCCATTATAATATATTATATATATATTATAATAAAAATATAATATATATTATAATATTATTATAGCGTATAATATTTTATTTCTATAGCGGACGGACAGATGAACTTTGTACTTTATATATACAGATAATATTAATAATAATATGCAATGTCATTTGCATTTGGATTTGAGCGACAGGGTTGAACAGGAGAGTACGGTGGTGGGGGTACAGAGGAGGAAACAATCATATGCTAACTACAAACATACACGTATGACTGTATGAACACGCGCACATAACTTACTTTAAACATTAATTGAAATTATGAAGTGAATAGAAATTTTTTTTAACTTTTTTTGACTTATATTTTTAACTTATAAGAATTTTATTCATATTTTTTAAATTCAAAATGTTTATCAAATTTTTTTTTACTTTTCTGTTTTTATATTTTTTTTTGCATTTTATTTTGCTATCACCTGCAATAAGTTCTTCCATCTCCGAGGAAATGCCCTGATTATACTGGGGTAGGTACGGGGTTGGTCCAATACGATAACAATTAGAGAGAGTCATTCTCAAGCAAGATAAAATAAAGCTATCAGATTTACAAAAAAAAAAAAAAAAAAAATCACGAAATCTTAGAAAAATACCAAGAAAAGAATATCTCTTATAGGAAGGTTTCTCAGACTTTCTTGGCCCTGCACCCCTCTCTCGCCATTTATCACAATGTCATTCCACCCTCTTTCTTCTTTCCAAGATAGTCTTTTAAAAATAAATTCTAAATAATATCCCAAAATTACTAAAAATCATTTTATTTTTTTCTTTATCTATATAAATAAAATAATGATTTTGTCTGTACATTGCTTCGAACTGACTCATTTCAAGTTCTCTTTACGTTTCATACATTGGAGAAACCGAATCCACCCTTAGACAAATTTCTGTCGGTTTGTCTGTTTGTCCGCAAAACTTTGTCACAAGTAAACTCAGCTACCATAAGACATATAAAGCTGAAACTTTTACAGTAGATTTGATAGGTCTGACTTAAAATAAAGGCTCTGAATTGATTGGAAATTCAACGTAGAAGTGAAGTTATGGACGTTTAAAGCAAAAACGTTTGTCACAACTAAACTCAGCCACCATAAGACATGGTGAGCTGAAACTTTGACACTGGATTTGTGTATGCCTAACTTAAAATACGGGCTCTAAATTGATTCATAATTCAGTACAGAAACGAAGTTATAGGGCTTTAAGCGTATTTTCCTAATTCACAGACAAGTTTGTTTTGAAAATACACAGGTGTGGCAAGTAGGTATTGTTAGTTGATTTTACTTTCATTGGAGCATATGAATATAATGCGTATTACACATCTTTGAAAAGGTGTTTCCCAGAGTTGAGGATGTACTATCTATTACGAATAAATAGTTTTGTAAACGAGCAATTCTCAACACTTAATATGAACAGGCAGATTGAAATGATTGCAAACTCCCGTCAGAGTCTAATGTAGCTAATAGCTAATGCAGTGTATACAGAGGCATTTGTTTAACACTGTACTAATAATGGTATTTCCTACTATTCTATAATTTCTAATTATAGTATTAGTACAATACTATAATTGATATTTTGGAATACCAAGTATAATAGAATTTTTGATTCCGTCAAAGACGGGTACGTTTGCTAGTTAGTATATATATTTACAACTTAAAATGGATTATTTATAACAGAATTTTACAAGTTAAATGCTAACTAAAAATAGTTATTGATGTATGAATATATTAATTAAATTAAAATAGTATTTATAATTTATAATTAATAAATCAAAACCTATAATTGCTTTCCTCACTCTGTAAACTTACTGTGGACATAATTCACCACCTGAAAACCCAAAATTCACCCCTATTGAGAACCTCTGCCTTATAGTTTAGAGGTATGTATAAGTCTGAAAGCTGAGGAAACGATCGCGCACTTTGATATTTTTGCCTTTCGTACGATGAGGTTCTTCTTTTTTTTTTTTTTTTTTTTTTTTCAGAAAAACTTTTCGTACGATGGAAATTTCGTTAAGAAGACGCTTTGTACGAAAAGATGCTACTGTATCAAGTAATATAGAGTCTAATTTTTGCCATACCTGTTTTGATCGCTGTGCACCTTAGCTTTCCAGCCATTACACTAAAGATCAAATCAGGCCTACGATTTAACGTGTTGCCCTTTTGTCACCTCCAAGTTTTTGCCACCCAAAACTTGGGGGTGTCCGAGGTGGACCTCGCGGAGCCGGCCACTACGATTCTACGTCGCGCATTAGACCAAAATTAAATTAACTAATTCACGCAATTGTACCAGGGGGGGGGGGGGGGGCGAAAACAACAAAAAACGGCAGTTATAACCCTGGTATAAGGTGGCTCATTTACCTCACTACCAAACATTTTAACGCTGGGTTGCAATGGTCCTCTCACTGCCCAACATCAAAGATCACAACAAAGTAAGGGATGTTCTCAAGAAGGAATTAAAGCCCCATGAAATCGAGGTCAGGATAAAATCGGACTGTGGACTAGAGACGAGAGGAGTGCAACCCCGGCCACCCCGTATACAAATTTTTGCCATACCAAGTTAATTTTTTTTAATAATACAATATTATAATTTCCATTATAAAAATGTACAATCGGTTATTCTATGTTATTTACTTAACCCCCCCCCCCCCCCCCCCCACCGATCAATGTATATGTGGGAGGACTTAACCTGCCTAGGTGGTTTTCGCTCATGACAGAAGCTAACAGGGGCACACAACATTATGATGCGTCCTTGGGTTTGACCCACGGGTGTAAGTCTGTTGGATCGAGAGCTGACTTAAGGATGCTATTCGTCCATGACAGGTTTGTATTTTTTTTTTTTTTTGCTGTTGCCTGTTATCTTCAACTGGCAGACGACCCTGACCCTTGTGTCACTCAGTGTTAAGAAATTATAGTAACAGTTAATAAAATACATTCACTGAGTGTGATTGACAGGAATAACTGTTATGGCTGTTCCTTGTTATTAAGTCATGAAAACAAAGATTCTTATATGGTCCAAGCTTTTGATATAGCATTCTTAACATGATTCAAGATATATACACAATAAGTATATTTCATAAAACAAAAAATCGTTTAAAAGTAAAAAATTCCATTTATTTTATTACAAAAATAAATGAAACATCAATTCAAGGTATATAACAGAGTCAAGTATATTTAAAACTAATAAAACCTGTAAATTTGAAATATTTTATTTATTTTACGCAACATAAAATAACATTAATGAAAGTAACGTGTCTTTATAATATTACCTTAACATTCGTATTTAAGCTGACATTTGTGTTCAAGTTCATATTCTTAAAATTATTAATTTTAAACCTCCAAAATAATAGGTTATTATATATGCTTACGGAATTTCATACATCTATTTAATGCTTAACTTCTAAATACGATTGTTAAATCAAAACGTTTGCTTTTGAATTGATTTGTACTAGGAAAACTGATCGATACTTTATATAAAACAAATAAAATTTGTTTCATATATATGTATAACCAATGATCAAACCACAATAAGAAATGGGAAAACAAGACTAAGATCTTTCAGCCGTAACAAACGGTCTTCGTCAGAGTCAAAAACCCAACTGACTCTGACGAAGACCGCTTGTTACGGTTGAAAGGTCTTAGTCTTGTTTTCCCATTTTCTTATTGTGGTTTGATCATTGATTGTTATTTCACGTGTTTATGTGAAATCTTTTTATATATGTATAACACGTGAACTAAAAAAAAAAAATCGTCTAACAACAATACGATTTCTAAAAAAGAAACTTTCGTAGAAAAACGCGTCAGGTGTATTCTATAGAATAACTAGATTTTACATCTGGAGTCATTAATTTTACTTGACTTCAGTTGAGCGAATTTATTTTTAATTCTTCTTTCTTTTCAATGTCATTGTTTGTAAAGTAATATATTACTCACTATTTTCTTTAATATTTATTTGAATAATTCGTCATAAACTGAAATTAACAGGTATTCCAATTTTCACCTGTGTGCAAATATTTAATCAAGAACATCAGAGTTTCATGGACAGAACTTCTCCTGTTCATCTGATCATTATTTATATGGCCATCCCCTTTAATTCTCATAAATACTTATTATAATTATCGACTACTACCCCTTTAACATCTTCTAGGCCTATCTACGCTTATATGACAAGTAGAACTATTCTACACCCCATTCGGGATAAATATTTATTAGAAAGGAGTGACAGATACTGATCCTGTAAACTAGTTGTTTTCCCATTTCTTATTGTGGTTTGATCATTGATTGTTATTTCACGTGTTTATATGAAATCTTTTTATATATATATATACATATAGATAAACTTTTCATTCCCCATATTAATGAAATGTGAGGAATTCAACATCTCCCAAACAGCAGCTTTAGCTGTTAATTTGGAAGGGCATGATCAATGGGTTGTGCTCGTGGGTGGAAGTCCTCTCGTTCGTGCGCTGGCTGACTTGGGAGATAATAGTCCCTATCATTTAACTTCTTCCGCTTAGTGCCTATCTTTAAAGATTTTTTTTTACGCCCCTCATTTCGGAAACAACTTATTTTCCTCGGGGTGCTCTCCTCAAGAGGTAATCAGCCTGATCGTATGCTGCCCTAGATGATATGAACGATATTATAAAGAAATAATAAAAAAAAAAAGAATAATAATAAGAAAAAAAAAATTATTACAATTTTTTCTTATTTATGTTTTGAAGATACAGCCG
Organism: Hermatobates lingyangjiaoensis; assembly: GCA_026182355.1. Taxonomy (NCBI): domain Eukaryota; kingdom Metazoa; phylum Arthropoda; class Insecta; order Hemiptera; family Hermatobatidae; genus Hermatobates; species Hermatobates lingyangjiaoensis. The sequence goes on from JAPFBL010000804.1 coordinate 20,742, forward strand.
TTTTGTAGGATTTTAGATGTTATTAGACTTAAGTTACAAGAAAGATAAACAGCACCGGCGAATAGACTCTTGACAAGCTGACGTGCCCGATTTCTTAGTAAATTAAGAAAAAAGAAGAAAGAAAGTTATAGAATAAAATGAATATCAGGAATTTATAAAAGAAATAAAATAGAGTTAACAGTAAACATGAATAAGTATGAAAACATTAATAAATACAAATTCAAAACTTAGATCCTATTAAATTCAAAATCCAAATATTGGAGGGCTTTTATTGTTTTATTGATTTATTGATTCTTATAAATAAATATATATATTTCTGGACTGAAAAATTTTAGAAAAAAATGTTTAGTTTAGCATCATTAGACCTAACATTTACTTCAAAAATGATTTCTAGTTAAGATATAATGTTTTTGTATTGAATATTGCTCAAATGTATCTGTGGTTTCATTTATTGTAGGGTAAAAAGTTAATGAACAAGTCTCCACATATAGAAGTTTAACCATATAAACAACGTGTTTCGAACAAGTAGTGTTCTTTTCTTCAAAAATGAAATTTTTGATTTCATTTAACAAAAAAAAAAAAACAAGAATTAATAAAATATTTTATCGCATCATCAAATATTTAGTAGATTATATTATATAAGAGGAGTGATACCGAGAAAAAAAAGACTCGAATATATTTTTTATTTCAGTTTTGAAGATAAAGCAGTTTTGTTGGATTTTAGATGTTTAATATTAGACTTAGTTAGAAGAAAGAAAAATAGCCCATGATTAAAACCGGTTGTTTAACTTAACTGCCGGTACCAATTATAGGGTAAAATGATCAATTAGAGGCTCGGGCAATCGATTGCCGATTGATTGGTGCAACTTTGCTTGATGGTCTCTTTTCACTTCATTGTTAAAGAGTATTTATTGTTTGTTCACTATAGATCTGGGTAACTCTCTAACTCTGAGTAGATGATCGACACATGACTGCAATGGGTAAGAAACCTTCAAATGAAAGCAGCAAACAATATAGTAGAATATTACGAATTGTTCAGGAATTTGTTTCTCCCATTCAGATAAAGTCATGCCGCTTAGCGGGTTTGAAAATACTCGTAACTGCCTTGTTTTCAAACTACTAGACCCTTTTTTTGGACCGACAAATCAAGTTTACTTCGTATGATCAAAAAATATGGACACTTTTTGATTTTCGTGTACTCTATAAACTCTAATTACAAATTTTTATTTGTTGTGTTTGGTACACTAGTCACGATCATATGTTCACAGTTTTGACTATAGCAGCATGCCATGTTTTTATGTAAGAGGCATAAAATTTACGGCGCGTGTTTGCATGCTCGCCGATTTTTTCTGTTGAAAAAATAATTACCTGTGAAATAACTTCTACCCCTTAAACATTTTTTTGCTCCAGTTATACTCGCTGTCAACATTTCAAGAGTTTTTGAGCACGTAATGAAATTTTTTTATAAAAATTATACAAAATCTCTGCTGTTCAAAAGTTATTGAACACTTAATAGGATTTTTTTTACAGAAAAATTAATATAAACTCTCTGAACCATTATTTTCAAGAACGAAAAATCACCCAGCAAGTAAACACAAGTCTAACATGGTTTAGCGTTACACAAAAAAAGAACGCATGCTGTGTAATCAAAACTGAGACATATGATCGGGACGAGTGCACTGACACATAAAATAGCAAAAAAATCACCCAACAAAGAAACACGCGATCTAACCTCTCTAGCCTCAGACATAAAAAGAACACATGTTGCATAGTCAAAATCATTAACATATGATCGTGAAGAGTGTACCAACACATAAAATAGCAAAAAATAACCCAACAAGGAAACACGCATCTAACCTCTCTAGCCTCAGACATAAAAAGAACACATGTTGTATAGATAAAACTGTGAACAGATGATTGTAACGAGTGCACTGACACATAAAATAGCAAAAAATCATACAAAAAGGAAACACGCGTCTAACCTCTACAGTCTTAGACATAAAAAGAACACATGTTGTATAGATAAAACTGTGAACAGATGATTGTAACGAGTGCACTGACACATAAAATAGCAAAAAATCATACAAAAAGGAAACACGCGTCTAACCTCTCTAGCCTTAGACATAAAAAAAACACATGTTGTATGGAGAAAACTGTGAACATATGATCGTAACGAGTGCACTAACACATAAAATAGCAAAAAAAATCACCCAACAAAGAAACACGCATCTAACCTATGATCGTAACGAGTGCACTAACACATAAAATAGCAAAAAAAATCACCCAACAAAGAAACACGCATCTAACCTCTCTAGCCTCAGACATAAAAAGAACACATGTTGTATAGACAAAAGTGTGAACAAGATGATTGTAACGAGTGCACTGACACATAAAATAGCAAAAAAATCATACAAAAAGGAAACACGCGTCTAACCTCTACAGTCTTAGACATAAAAAGAACACATGTTGTATAGACAAAACTGTGAACAGATGATTGTAACGAGTGCACTGACACATAAAATAGCAAAAAAATCATACAAAAAGGAAACACGCGTCTAACCTCTCTAGCCTTACACATAAAAATAACACATGTTGCATAGTCAAAATCATTAACATATGATCGTGAGGAGTGTACCAACACATAAAATAGCAAAAAATCACCGAACAAGGAAACACGCTCAAACCTCGTCTAGCCTTAGACATAAAAAGAACACATGTTGCATAGTCAAAAATCATTAACATATGATCGTGAAGAGTGTACCAACACATAAAATAGCAAAAAAATCACCCAGCAAGCAAATACGCGTCTAACCTCGTATAGGCTTACACAAAAAAAGAACACTTGTTTCATAGTCAAAACTATGAACATATGATCGTGAACGAGTGTACAACACATAAAAAGCAAAAAATCTACAATAGAAATACGGTCTAACCTCGTATATGTGCAACAAAAAAAACACATGTTTATAGCAAATTGAACAATGATGTAACGAGTGCACGAACACATAAAATAGCATTAAAATTTAATCTGATCCACAACAAAGGAAACACGCATTAACGTTACTAGCCTGAATCAAAATCTTACTATTTTATTACAGTATGTTGTATGAGTAAAAATTAACCTAATTAACTTGGATTTTTTTTGGGATAAAAATGTTGTTAATTTCTTCAAAGTATAAACCGTCAATAGACGAGAAAAAAAAGAACAAGTTTGTTTTTTTTTGATGTTTTAAATGAGGGCATAGAACGATGTCTACTCACTTACTTTGACAGTTCTTACTTGTCGATAGTAAGACTTGAGCCCATGATCTGTGTGCAGCCAGGAGTCTCAGCAGACGGCACAGGTGCAGCGTCGAGCTGATGCCTGGAGGAAACATGAGTGCTTTTAGGGCAAAACGCCACTCTTTTTTTTAACGTTAATTCACTTGGAAATCATTTCTTCTTTTCTTCAATCGAAACCACTCAGAGACGACAACAGGTACTTTGTTTATAGAATCTAGTAAATATGTTTTCTAAATCATTTAATATTAAGCAGATCAGTTCTGTCATTAAGCTTTGAAACCAATCAACGATTAGTGCACGTCGTAACTAGCAGTTCCAGACCAGAGGCCTTCTACTGCTTCATTACTGTGCTACTATAACTTGGACTGTCAGTAATTCATGTCAGATATTAAGTTTTTCGGTATAGTAAAGACGTCGTATTTGCGGTCATGTGGTCCTGTTTGCCATAGTTATCAAAGATTTTAAACATGATTTGAAAAAATAGTGGAAGAAGTGAGGTTGAGAAAGGTTGGTGGCAGGATTGAAAGCTTGTACAAGGAGGTTTGCATGAGTAAATAGTTTATTGTCTTCTTTAGCAGTAAGTCGGGTGATGCAACTATCTCTTGATTCCATTCTCAAATCATGATGAAAAACCACATTTCGGGCATACCAAGGAACACTGGCTATAAGGCGGGCACACTTATTTTGAACGATCGTTGTTCGTTGGCACAGCTCTAAACCAGGCGAATCACCATAAGTCATAGCAAAACGAACGACCCCTTTATAGCCAAGGTCTTTGACTGAATCGGAAGAATCCCTTGATTTGAGAAGAGAATACAGATTACACATCAAGTAAATTCCAAGATTGAATTATTATTGGTGAAAGCCTTAAAAGTGATTTTTTCTAACACAGCAGTCAAAAGTTTATTCCTGTTGTAAGTACAGTACCTTTGACATGTAATGTTAAAGTACAACCTCGGTAGTTTAGTGTAGTGGTTTTACATATCTGTATATCGACATCAATTGATTTCTCAGACGTTCTCCCGTCCTTCATTTAGATTCTAATCGCCTATTCGAGTCTCAAACCAACAACATCGGATACTACGTAATTCACCAGGTAAAGAACTAGATCCAAGACACCAAAACAAAGTAAACATCACAATGTAAACAAAATACGCAAAAAATATGTTTACTATTTATGAATAGATTAACTCATTATCTATACGGCGTGTCCTAAGCTAACGTGCGTATTTACCATTATTTAGGAGAATTATGAACGTTCTGTAATATCTTCATCAAATATTTCGTACCAGTATGGTTTAGATACCTTGTCAGGTTTGAGCTCCCATTGGGGTAAACAAGGAGCTATTATAGGGAAGTGAGTGTTCTTTGAAGCCTTTAAAATGACTATGTGTATTAGTACATATTTAGGAGTTCTTTAGGAGTCTTGATATTCAGAAATATTGATTATTCAGAAGTCTGAATTGGAACTGGTAGTTTATTGTAGTGGCTTTACAGCTTTACATAGCTGTATATCGACACCACTTGATTTCTCAGACGTCCTTTATACATATCCTAATCTCCTATTCGAGTCTCACACCAAACTCGGATACTACTTAATTCACCAGGTAAAGAACTAAGATCCAAGACACCAAAACAAAGATAGATAATATGATCAAACAACAATATGAAATAGGGAAAACAGAGTTAAAATCTTTCAAACACAATAAGTGTCTGTCTTCGTCAGAGTCAAAAAACCCAACTGAAACACAAGATGCAGAAAACATCTGGTGAAGGGTTGAGAAGAGTAGGAGGGAAGGGTGGTATTTTAAAAGGGTGTAAAGTACAGGAAAAGACAATGGTCCAGAGAGGGATGTTAGGGTAAACACTGTGAGAAAAAGTAAAAAAAAAACTATCAGGTAGCTGTCAACCCTCTTCCATGAAGCTATTGTCCTCGTCAAGAAAGAATCAAGTTTGAAAAGTCCGTTACTAATGCTTATAATATTTTATCTCATTTTAGGGTAAAAAGCTAAAGAAATGGTCTCCACATATAACAATTTAATGGTGTAAACAACGTGTTTCGAACACGTAGTGTTCTTCCTCAGGAATTAACTAAGGGTGAGTGTCTGTTTAATTTCTTAACAACATTGATTTTTCATAGGCAATAAATTTAGCTCCGGTCCAATCAATGATGATTTTCATTGTTTAAATGTAAGAATAAGGTGCTACTTGTTATTTCACGTGTTAATGTGAAATCTTGTTACAAGATACGTATGAAGCAAATAAAATTTGTCAAAATATACAAGGAAACATTCTATATTTAATCGTGGGGAAAGAAAAGTCATGCCGCAGTGAAATAATCACCTTGTCAAAAGACAGCATACCAAACTCACAAGGAAGTTCTCACAAGATATACTGTGGCAGCCATTATACTGTTGTTGTCGCAATAGTTTATCTGTTTCCCTGTACGAAACATTCACTCATTTGACAAAACATATAATAATCATAGACAACAAAATTTTTCGAGCACACGATTGATTGATACAACAAGTGATTGATTGACGCAATGCAAATCTGGAAACTATACCTCAAAATGAAGTCTACGAGTATTTTTGTTGTATATATTAACAACAAGATGATTGACAAGTCTTTTTTCAGCATATGAATATAAATTATATTCTAAATATTCCGATTAGTATCTGTAAATTGACTTTCTTTCATATTTTCATTCCTTCGAAAAATTAAATCAATTTATATAACAAGATTTCACAATAAAGACGCAAAATAAATCAACATCTATAAACTATTGTAAGGAATTGTAAGGAGTCCTGATAAGATGTAGTTTCGTATATATACTTATATATATATAACAATTAAAATAAGCAGTGACACATAAACAGAAACACAACAAAGACTCACTTTTCAATATTTCGACCGTAATGGCGGTCGTCTCAGAGAAGAAGTGAATTGACGGAGGGACGACAGTCAACTGAAGAACTCACAGGTGAGGGCTAAAGCAGTGTTCCGCAAAGGAGACAATAAAAAAGGAACTAGGAATCGAAAAAAATAAAAAAAAAAAATGTTTTTGAAAGGTAGAAAAGGTTAAAAAAGAAAAAATAAGAAAATATATAGAACAATTAAAAGAAAAAAAAAATTAAAAAAAAAAATAAATAAATAAAAAAAAAATTAAAAAATAAATAAATAAAAAACACTTTAATTCAAGCCAGTGGCCCCCCAGGAGCCAAATGTGGGCTTCCTCAGAAGCTTTTAAAGTAACTTGTCTGTTATCACTGGGGATTGTTTAAGAACTTGAACTGTGAAACAATCATTGAAACTAAGATGGTGGAATTAGCGTGATGGACAGGGAGACTGCTGCGTTTACCAACCGAAAGCCTGTGATTATTCATCCGAAGGTTCAGCATCTAGATCTAAACCAACGTAAAAAGCATCACACTGGGTGCATTTCAAGAGGTAAACGCAGTCAGTGAGATACAGGAGGAAGGACTGTGAATAGGTAAGAATTAAGATTAGTTAGAGACTCAAATGAAGACCCAGAATCAACAATGGGACAGGTAAGACATCTCCGACGTCCACAACGTTGTAGGCCACCACTGCTTTGGGGATTCTGAATAAGTTTATATATATATATATAAGTTATATATATATATATATATAAGTTTATATATATATATATATATATATATATACCATGATAAACGAAAACGGTCCGGCAGGACAAATAACAATTAAAATAAGCAGTGACACATAAACAGAAACACAACAAAAGACTCACTTTTCAATATTTCGACCGTAATGGCGGTCGTCCTCAGGAGAAGAAGTGAATTGACGGAGGGAGGACAGTCAACTTGTCGATGACTGACTTGACGACAGTTGACTGTCGTCCCTCCGTCAATTCACTTCTTCTCCTGAGGACGACCGCCATTACGGTCGAAAATTGAAAAGTGAGTCTTTGTTGTGTTTCTGTTTATGTGTCACTGTATATATATATAATATATATATATATATATATATATATATATCTATCAAACCACAATAAGAAAAGGGAGAACAAGACTAAGATCTTTCAACCGTAACAAGCGGTCTTCGTCAAGAGTCAAAAACCCAACTGTGGGGTTTTCTTATTGTGTTTTGATCATTGATTGTTATTTCACGTGTTTATGTGAAATCTTTATATATATATATGACGATGGATGTCGAAATATCGAAGTGAGTTCCGTAGTGACTTTCTCTGTTCTTTCCTATGTGTTAAAGTATGTATATATATATATACTTTAGAAGAGCCCCCAATCTCTCAAATATTTTTTCCCACCGGGCCGGCAAACTTATTCAGAATCCCCAAAGCAGCGGTGGCCTACAACGTTGTGGACGTCGGAGATGTCTTACCTGTCCCATTGTTGATTCTGGGTCTTCATTTAAGTCTCTAACTAATCTTAATTCTTACCCTATTCACAGTCCTTCCTCCTGTATCTCCACTGACTGTGTTTTACCTCTTGAAATGCACCCAATGTGATGCTTTTTACGTTGGTTTAGCATCTACGATGCTGAATCTTCGGATGAATAATCACAGGCTTTCGGTTGGTAAACGCAGCAGTCTCCCTGTCGCCACTCACGCTAATTCCCACCACCTCAGTTTCAATGATTGCTTCACAGTCCAAGTTCTTAAACAGTCCCCAGTGATAACAGACAAGTTACTTTAAAAGCTTCTGAGAAGCCCACATTTGGCTCCTGGGGGCACGCTCGAAACCTGGCTTGAATTTAAATCGTTAGTTTTTTATTTATTTATTTTTTAATATTTTTATTTATTTATTTATTTATTTTTTATCTTTTTTTTTAATTGTTCTATATATTTTCTTTATTTTTTCTTTTCTTAACCTTTTTCTACCTTTCAAAAACTTTTTTTTTTTTTTTTATTTTTGCTCTCGACTTCCTAGTTCCTTTTTTATTTGTCTCCTTTGCGGCAGCACTGCTTTAGCCCTCACCCAGTGAGTTCTTCAGTTGACTGTCGTCCCTCCGTCAATTCACTTCTTCTCCTGAGGACGACCGCCATTACGGTCGAAATATTGAAAAGTGAGTCTTTGTTGTGTTTCTGTTTATGTGTCACTGCTTATTTTAATGGTATATATATATATATATATATAATATATATATATACGTTACTTGCCGTTGCGCCTACAACGTGCTTGGTCTCCCATTCTCTTTTCTCCTGAAGACGGATTACTCGAAAATTTGAGTCTGTAAGTGTGTTTCCCTACTTTGTGTGCTGCTCTTTGTTAATCTCGAACTCGTATATATATATATATATATATATATATATATATATATATATAGGTGTGTTCTCTAATCGGGGTTCGGTCAATTTTCCAGGATAAAAAATCAACTCTCGTTGCCAACGTTACGGTTTTATTTAAAACCTTTTTCATAGGCCTACAAACAAAGGATAATAAGAAATCACATATCAACATAATTTCTTATTATCCTTTGTTTGTAGGCCTATGAAAAAAGGTTTTAAATAAAACCGAAACGTTGGCAACGAGAGTTTGATTTTTTATCCTGGAAAATTGACCGAACCCCGATTAGAGAACACACCTATTCTATCAAACGGTCGATATATTATTGAATCTGTTATATATATATATATATAGTTCAATATAGACCAAGAAACATAGAGAAATCAAAAGAACACACTTACAGTCTCTAATTTTCGGAAGTGCGCTTGGTTTCCCTCTCTTATCTCTCCTGAAGACGGTTCAAACCTAAGATTAGAGACTGTAAGTGTGTTCTTTTGATTTCTCTATGTTTCTATTTCTATATTAAACTATATTTGTCCGTTTTGGATCGTATTTCCAACGAAAAAGTATATATATATATATAAAATTGTTGTGTATATATATACAACACTTATATATCACAACCGTTTCAGCGTTGACAACCTTCTTTCTAGTTGCCTCCAATTTCTTAGCAATTCTGCTGTGGGCTGGTGGTAACTTCCACAATAAACTTGCCAGAGACATAGATATACAAATAAAACAGATATAGACGTTCTTGCTGAAACATTGAGAAAAAGAAACAAAACTCACATTTCACTATAGCACTATTCATAAACTATACTATAATGAGCTTTCAACCTTCCTCATGTCATCCTCAGATTATAAATAACATTAATTAGTTATTCTAACAGGGCTCCAGTAGCAAAGAGAATAATATTTTCTTGCTCAATACAAGTAGTAACCTGAACCCTATTTTCATGAACTCAGAGGAACTTCAAAAAGGTATTTCTATATCTTCACATTTTATCTATAAATATAATGGGTGTGTTCTCTAATCGGGGTTCGGTCAATTTTCCAGGATAAAAAATCAAACTCTCGTTGCCAACGTTTCGGTTTTATTTAAAACCTTTTTCATAGGCCTACAAACAAAGGATAATAAGAAATCACATGTCAACATCAAACATATACACAATATGAAAATGGATGGTTACTACTTATGAATATTACAAGTAGAAATATTTCAGAGATGCATAAAACAATATTACTTACAGAAGTAAGAATTTTTTAACTAAGAAAATGAAATTTACTTTATTTAAAGGAACAACAATGTTAGCCGGACAAAACCTTCGACTATGAAAAAGGTTTTAAATAAAACCGAAACGTTGGCAACGGGAGTTTAATTTTTTATCCTGGAAAATTGACCGAACCCCGATTAGAGAACACACCTATTATATCAAACGGTCGATATATTATTGAATCTGTTATCTATAAATATATATAAAGTGGCTCAACTATGCTTTACTGGTGATATAATTATAAATTAATTCAATAATTATTGAAATTTTAATATGAATATAAGGCATTTATAGCCCTATATTTCAAATAGAGGCTAAATTACAGTGTTTTTGTCCTTTGAACTCAAAATATGGGAACTAACACCTGTTAACCATGTTGAACTAAACCATGGTTAACTAAACATAGAAGTAAGAATGTCATCAATACAGCTTATGAAGTATATTGTAATAATCTATGCTTTCCTGAATAATTACCACCCTCTCCTACACCTAGGGATTTTGCTACCTATATAGGTACAAAAAAAAAAGTGCAAAAGCAATTATTTCATTGATGATTTGAACAAAATAGAAGACCTAAGATATTTCAACCGTAACAAGCGGTCTTCGTCAGAGTTAAAAACCCAACTGAAAAACTAAATGCAGAAAACATCTGGTGAGATGTTTTGATTATAAAATTGTTTATAAACCCCAATATGAAATGGGAAAACTAGACTAAGATCTTTCAACCGTGACTCTAACGAAGACGACACCGCTTGTTACGGTTGAAAGATCTTAGTCTCTAGTTTTCACCATTTCATATTGGGGTTTGATAATATATATAGTATTTAGTAAATTTTGTTTTAAGGCTAGGCCATTTAATCGAATATTCCTTTTTGCTAATTTCGATGTATTTAGTCCTGAGGATGCCACCATAAAATATTGAAGAAGGCTACAAAAACAAGATTTGACTAAAATATTTTCAAATTGAATATATATAACAATAATAACATCAGAACTTGAAAATAAGATACATTGACATGACATATAAGTATATGGAAGTTTTATTAATTTTATAATCTATGAATTACCTGTTTAGGATTGCTTTGTTCTGTGTAGGAATTCATGTTTTATAGCTTCGTTGCATTTTTGTTGTTTTTAATAATAAACACATGTTTGTTAATTAAATTATATTAATTGATGTTATTTATACCATTATATTATGTTAATCAATTTAGTTGTTGTTACGTTGTTAACTAAAAACAACAAAATGGAACGAAAATAAAACATATTAATTCTTATACATTCTAAAGCAATGATGAACAGTTAATTCATAGATTATAAAATAAATAAAACTCCATATACTTATTTTATCATGTTAATGTATCTTATATTCAAGTTGTAATATTATTGTTATCCATATTGAAACTGAAAACAATATTTTTAAAATATTGTCGCTAAAGTTTGATTTTGTAGCCCTAAGGATGGTGTAAAATTGCATCGAAATGTTGGTAAAAAGGAATATTCAATTTAGTGAAGTAACCTAGAAAAAATATACTAAAACTATGTTAAATGGAGAACCAAGAACATATCAAGAGTATATATAAATATATAAAATGAAGGTATTGTTTTCCTGTCACGAATAATAATAATTATTTCTCTTCTTCTTGAGATTTGGTCAGGGTTAATTATTTAAAATCACCTCTTTGCCAACGTTTCGCTTTTATTTCACATCCTCAGGGTTAGAAACCAAATTCAATGGAGAATTATCGTAACTACACAACATTCTACATACAAATTCAATCATGTAGTAAGTTCTTCTACCTACAAATTCAATTATGTAGTAAGTTCCTTGAATTTGAATATTCTACGCACAAATTCAATTATGTAGTAAGATCCTTGAATTTGAACATTCTACATACAAATTCAATCATGTAGTAAGTTCCTTGAATTTGAATATTCTACGCACAAATTCAATTATGTAGTAAGTTCATTGAATTTGAACATTCTACATACAAATTCAATCATGTAGTAAGTTCTTTGAATTTGAACATTCTACATACAAATTCAATCATGTAGTAAGTTCATTGAATTTGAACATTCTACATACAAATTCAATCATGTAGTAAGTTCATTGAATTTGAACATTCTACATACAAATTCAATTATGTAGTAAGTTCTTTGAATTTGAACATTCTACATACAAATTCAATCATGTAGTAAGTTCTTTGAATTTGAACTATTCTACATACAAATTCAATCATGTAGTAAGTTCTTGAATTTGAACATTCTACATACAAATTCAATCATGTAGTAAGTTCCTTGAATTTGAACATTCTACATACAAATTCAATCATGTAGTAAGTTCTTTGAATTTGAACATTCTACATACCCATCCAATCATGTAGTAAGTTCTTTGAATTTGAACATTCTACATACAAATTCAATCATGTAGTAAGTTCTTTGAATTTGAACATTCTACATACAAATTCAATTATGTAGTAAGATTTTTGAACTTGTATGTAGAATGTTTTGTAGATATGATAATTGTTCGTTGTATATGTTTTTCTAAGCCTGAGGATGCCTTAAAATAAAGACGAAACGTTAAGAAAGAGGTAATTTTAAGTCATCAAACCTGACCAAATCTCTAGAAGAAAAAAAAAAAATTATTATATAATTAATTAAAATTATTTCTTGTAAGTGAAATGAACCTATGACCTACAGTTCAAGTGACTTGATAAGTGAGTGTCAATATTTAAGCAAATATATAATAAGTTTTTCTATATTTTTATAGTTAACCAACAAATGTACAAAGAGGCTGAGCTATGCTTTAATTCTCAAATAAATATAATTCACTTAAATCCTAGAGGTATTCGAAGCAATGAGGTATCTTACACCTGATTTTTCTTACCACTACTAAGATAAAATAGTTATTAAACTTGCACACACATTTAGAAACTAACACCAAAAATGTTTCATAACTGGAGGAGACCAGCATGTAAGTCTTGAAGGCAGGAATTGATGACATAATATACATGATCAATTACATTACATGATCAATACAAAATCATTAAATTTGAATAATTTAATGACTGCAATTCTTGTATATTAAATACAAAACATTTTTTTTTTCTATTTCTACTTAATAAATCAGTCACCGAAATGATTACAAACAAATTCTCTAGTAGGATCAAAAGATAGTTTATTCATAAAAAAATTGTAAATAAAATAAAAATTCAAAGATATGCAATTCAGCAATAAAATCAACAAGAACTTTTTTACACTGTATGTGCAGTGATTTCTTTTATACATGTAAACTTATAACAAAATTACATAACAAGATCAATTTCGTTTAAAAGACAATAAGAAATTCATCTTTCAACCAAAATAACTAGTCCTGGCATAAATATCAACTTATTTTCTCTGTTTAACATACTTTCTAAAGCAAACCCACCAAGTTTTAATAAGTAGATTAAAAAAAAAAGTGCAAGTCCTGAACATAGGAACTGTACTAAGAACTAAAAAAATTTATTTTAAAATGAGACCAATATCCAAAGAATTCATTGAATTTAAAAACTAAAAAAGAAGGAAATGAAACAAAATATTGTATTATTGTATTTTGGAAGGGACCTACTATCATTTATAAACAGAGGATCTCAATTTTTGTATAAAAGAAAAAAAAAACATCTGCATATTTCATCAACGCTGTAAGTATTATCAGGATCCAAATTGATTACATCTTTAAGACTTACTATTAGGTAAAGAGACAAAAAGCATTGTTCTTTTCAGAAATGGAAAAGTAAAGATTTATACTTTAAAACATCAAAAATAGTACTCCAGTTCATAATATGAAGATAAACATTATAATCTTCGGTAGTAATGGTGAATTAACTTTGCTTGTTTGTGGAGTTCCTTCTACAGTAAATAAAACTATTAATCATTAAAATTCTTGCTGTATTAAAAGTGATATTACATCTGTTGTAAAGGATGATAAAACTTTTGCTCAAAATTATCTGTGAGTTTGCTAGATGAGAAGCAGACTATTTTTAATTTATATCTATCCCAATATTCAGTAAATAATTCGAATTGTTAAAATAATGAACTTATCTACTCAATTCATTTTAACAGGGGTATCTCCTTTCTGAAAATTTCGCATAAATTAGTCCATGTTACAGTTTGAATCATTTTTTGTCCTATAAAACTATTTTTGTTAAGAGTACATACTAAAATGCAGTAAATAGTCAAACAGTAATAATATGTCCTATTTAAACAAAAGTTCTATAAATATAGAGTAGGTAACATGAAAGATAAAAGCTGAAAACCTCTTTTCTTAACTTAACAGAAGTTACTGAATGCATCAGAAGTTACTGAAGTACTTAGACAATTGTTAAAACGTTATCATAAAAGAAGTTTTTAAATAATTTAAAATCCATCTTTCTCATCAACCCTTGCTTGTGATATACTGCAGTCTAAGATTTATTCATTTATAAGTTAATTTTTTTGTTGCTATTGTACATGTTATCACAAACACTATGACAAATACAAAATTTAACAGGCTCAACAAATAATACAATTTTCACCGGTTCATAGTTGTTCTACTTTAACTATTGTGTTTCATCCATACAACAGATTCTAATTTTAACTGTTTGTAAAATTACCATAAAGATTTCAAAAGTTCTTTCACAGTTTATTTCGAAAATACCAAAACATACATTACAACAAAATAAATTATAATCATATAACTACTGAAAATTCAATAACAACAAAGCATTTGGAAGGCCAAGCATTTATTAATCACTCAAATAGATCATCGACGTCTTCGAAAAATTTAAAACAATTGTTTCATCCCTCTATACAGAACTAGAGTATTTATGAATGGCATACCATTCATAACAAGATTAACTTAAGTACTGAAAGGAAATGGAAAATATTGACCATAGTATAACCTTTATTTCAAATAGTACTCTCATTCAGAAAAGATACAACCTCTCGAATTTAGTAAACAAGTTCTGAAATCAGTAAATTGTAAGCTTAAAACAACAGTTGTCATCTATATCAGTAATTGTCTCTAAATGAAACATTTAAACAATGTAATCGGCTGCAGTTTTCATTTAATGAGTAACCAACCTAAGGTCAATATAATTCTAATACATTTTATAGAAGAAAATAGTTGTTCCGACTCACTGGATAATAAATAAGTAGATCAAACACAGGTCAAAGTGGATCTGAAGTGAAATAAATCACCAGAATTCAACATATTAAACAATTTTTAATCCATAACATATAGATAAATAAAATTGGCATGCAAAAACTAACAAAACTGTTATATTTGAGTCCCTAAACAAAAGAAAATAACAATTTTCACTTCACAGATAAGTAATCTGTTACACTAACCTTCATCTAACAATTCAAGGAAACAGCGATTTTAACCAGGTATTACTAGTAATTCACTGTCTCTAAAATCGCAATGTAAACAAATCTGCAACACAACAATACGAACTAATAATCGAAGTATCTCCTTCAAGATACTAGATGTACTCGACACTCTGTCCAGTGCCTTATGAATATCTTCATATTTTCCTAATGTGTTAAACAACTTTAATTCCTGATTTCAAATTTAAATGCTTTGAAAATATCTATAATTAAAATAGTTTTTAAATTTAATTTATTATAACAAAATAATTTCACGTATTTAGAGTATTTGGAGAACGTAAACCTGCCTGTTTCCTAAATAATTATTCCAGTAGTAACTTTTTATCATTTAACTTTAATAAATACTGTATTGTACAGATATATTCTGAAAACGTTTAAAAAACTAGTTTAAACTAAAAATTTTGAAATAAAATTCTTTTTTTAAATTGAAGCTCCGTTTTGAGGTTAAAATTACTATACAAATTTATTGTCTTTATTTAAAATTGTTCGTAGACAATAGTTACAGATTACTATTGCAAGTACAAAAACACAGTTTTAACATGTAAATATTAATTTAACTAAGTAAATATGAATTAAGCCTAAGTGATATTAAAAACCGATTAATTCTATACGGTTATTCTATTTGAACAAATGTTTTACAGTAGATGTGGAAGCTAGTGGAGTTATTTAAATTGACTAGAATTTTTATACCAGAAGTAGGGACTTGATGGTTTGATTTCTTATAACTGATGATATTTAAGTATAGAATGAGCACTAGTACACAACAAGGAATTAGCAAAAATAAAGTTTTTATCTGTTAAATATTGGACTAATTTTTACTTAGTTTCTAATTTGCTACCAAGACAACAACCAAATCAACACATCCATTTATCTAAATCTACATTTCCATACATTTATGTTAAAATGCCTTAACATATACCCTATAGAAAATATGAATACATTCATATAAATACTATTACCTAAAAAAAGGTATATTTCTATGGTAATTTTTTTTTAATACATCCTCTCGTTGAGATACAGCTGTTCTCTCAAAGAACAGCTATTTTTTTGGATCTATTATTGATACATATTACTTCGCTAAATAAATACTTAGTTTTTAAAGTTAATGAATTTAAAATTAAGATTAAGAGAACAAATATCATGCTAATTTTACTCGTTAAATTAAAGACGATTAAGTTTTCGTGCCGTTATAGTATGTGACCTATATCTACTATTCGCATATACCCAAAAGGAGAATCTAGACTTCCGTTATATTTAAACTTGTCACCACCACACATTCTTTGTTTGAAATTATACTTTTTTAAAAAAAATACTCTGATTGTCAAAACAAATATTCTGAAATAATTAATAGTCGGAACTTAAGAGATGGATTGAACTAATGCATAATAGACACTTGACTATAACTTTAAGTATAAGATATACAGTAGTTCCATAATTAATCTCAAACTAGTAAAATATTAACAAAAAGCTAAGGGTAGGTATTTTATTGGTTATACATATTAAGAAAAAACAAAATCATTTTAAAGTTAGTTATAATTTTGTTTACTGGTTGTTAATGTTTTTTTTTATAATGATGAAATAACTGTTGAATGCTACAGTTATTTCATGATAAAACAATTCACACAGCTTAAATCTGGAGAACGTGTCGACGTTCCACTACAATAGAATAAAGTAATCTATCTTAAATGTATAATTGTTATATTTGAAAATATAAATGAAGTCTCTACATAAACGAAGTTGATTATAAAAACAATTCATTTCGATCATTAGTATTCTTCTTGAGGTTACTTGCTTGTAGAAGGAAGACAGAAGAAGGAAAAGTGATAAAGAATTATTACTTGTATCCTCTCATTACAAGCAGATAACCTGAAGAAGAAGACTATGTGTTAGAAACGCGTATCTCTCACAAAATAAATTTTTTTTAATAGGCAGATAGATGAGATTGATAAATAAATAAATAATTCCATCTTTTCAGTACAATAAATCTAATGTTTCATCTTTCAAATTATGTGCCGTCCATTTATTTATTAATCCTCAATAGATGAAGATGATTTATCAAAAAAGAATTTTTTGTTTTATCAAAAATGAACAAGAAATGGAATTCTAAGGTAATGAAATCAGTTATTATGCGGTATTTACTCATTGCAGGATAAAAAGCTAATGAAATAGGCTCCACATATAGAAATTTAATAGTCGTAAGTTTTGGTAGCAGTCCTTCCTTGACACACACATTATTGAAAATGACACCAAATTTAGCTGATACCTGTTTCTTAATAAGCTTCTGTTATAAGAAACTGTTTCTTACCTGTTTCTACCTTTCATACCTGTTTCTTAACAAGTTTCTGTTACAAGAAACTTGTTAAGAAACAGTTGTCAGCTAAATTTGGTGTCATTTTCAAATTTAATAGTATAAACAATGCGTTTCGAACACGTAGTGTTCTTCTTCAAGCATTAACTAAAAAAAATACTATACTATCAGCGAGTTATCTATAGTATAAAGTAAATGGTACAAAATAAAATAAGGATATAAAAAAATAATAAATAAATAGTAAATGGTATGTAATTTCTTCCTTATTTTATTATATACCATTTACTTTATACTATACATAACTCTCTGATGACATTGTATTTTTTTTTTGTCAATGCCTGAAGAAGAACACCACGTCTTTGAAACGCGTTGTTTATATTATTAATTGTCTATATATGGAAACTATTTCATTACCCTACAAAAATGGAATGAATAATTGAGAAATATTATACCATTAGTAATTCAAGCCTGTCTTCAAATTTATGTTGTACTACTTTCAAGTATTTTTATGACCCTTACTTCATAGTCTTTAGTTTTCACAAGGTGCCAGTATTTGGCTGGCACCCAAGATATATCAACATTTCTTGAATTAAAGCCAAAGAAGCTCCAAAATTTAGCAAATGCGTAACAAACAAGTCATTTCTTATTAGTTTTTAAAATATAATTTACTTCTTTTTTTTTTGTTGCTCATAAGTGAAATTATACTATTTATTAGGAAAAAATTATCAACGATTGTTTTGAGAATTTTCTAAAGACTCTATACTCGGATTTTACGTTAACTGGCCTTTAAAAATGACTCAAAGGCATCGTCATTAGTTCGTATCATTTAACAGAGAAACGTGTAATCTAATCAGAGATTAGAAGTCAGAGGCGTTCCGGAGGTTAGTTTTATCGTAACAGTTGATGGTCCAGTGTCACTTCAACCATATGCAATAAACGCCAACTTTCCCCAATAACAGGCCAGTTATTTGAGATAAGCTTCCAACAACGGAAGGAAAGTAACTTAAACAAATCAAAACAAAACCTTATCTGTGCTAAAGCTTCCTTGCATTTGTTAACACAAGAACATCTTCCTACTTCAAAGGTTTTCATAAGCAGTTATTGATTACATTTGGTTTTCTTATATGTATTTATAAACTTTTCAGAATTATTCAAAAGTATGAATTGACTCAATTATGAACACTATTGACAAATATATAAACACATTTATTTGTGATTCAATATAATAATTTTTCTTCAGAATGTAACACATTTGCTATAAAATACGAATAAAAAAAAAATAATTCACGTAGAAATCTTAAACATAAGAGTGAATGGTTTTATCTCAGGATGACGTTGAGGTATATTATATAGTGCAGGACTTCTTAAACTGTGGGTCGCGACCCCCCTGGGGGTCGCGAGACTACTGAAAGGGGGTCGCAAAGATCTGATACTTTTCAATCATTACAAATAAAATTTTAAAATTAGTATACACACTACGTACAAATATAAATACAAATAAAAATCATACGAAATACTATTGTAGTTTCCAATTATATATATGTTAAATGAATGGGTACGTATTCTTTAATCCTTATTTTATTTACATTGTAAAATATATATTTCATTATATGGAGGAGGGGGTCGTTTAAAATTTCCTAAGCTTGAAGGGGGGTCGCTATATAAAAAAGTTTAAGAAGCCCTGATATAGTGCATATCAATGATCAAACCACAAGTTCAAACCATCTAAGAGAGTTGACAGCTAGCGAATAGTTTTTACTCTTTCTTACTGTACTCCTTTCTTTCCCCAAACATCCCTTTCTGGACATTAGTCCTTTACAGCGCTTTAACCCTTTTAAAATACCACTCTTCCTTCCCACTCTTCTCAACCCCTCACCAGATGTTTTCTGTATCTAGTGTTTCAGTTGGGTTTTTGACTCTGACGAAGATCGCTTGTTACGGTTGAAAGATCTTAGTCTTGTTTTCCCATTTCATTTTGTGGTTTGATCATTGATTGTTATTTCACCAGTTTATGTGAAATCATTATATATAACATACATATATATATCTTTTAGTTTTGAATTTTTATTCGAAAAATACACATTGCAGTAATATTACTTTTTAATTGTTTTTAAACATACATACTATTTAAAATGGCATATGAAAATATTTATATTATTATTGTATGCAATCATTAGAATATGGGGTTCCCGGGAAAGTTACTGGAACCAAAAAGGGTTCCACGTCGAAAAAAGTTTGAAAAACTCTGACATAGAGGAACAAAAATTATACTAATATATACTAAATATTTAAATTATATTTAGTAACAACACTAATTATTCCTTTATTTGTATCAATCCCGCATTGTAATCATCTATTTCTGCTTATATCTATTTTTGTTGACTGATATATCATTTTTGTGTACTTTGTGTTATAAGCCCATGCAAAAGGTTTTAAATAAAATACGAAATGTCAGTAATTGAGAATTTGATTTGAACCAGGAAAACTGACCGAATCCCGATTTATTTTAGTACTATTCTATTAGACGGTAAGTATATATACATATAAAATATTAGGTATGTAATTTAAAATCGGAAAGACGATCCAAAAAGGGTCATCGATCATTGATTGTAATTCAATGAAAATGAATATTTTGAGGACGTTCTGGAGTTTCGAATGTTAACGGATTATCAACGGCAAGTGAGAGGGGGGGGGGGGCAACTTTTACAACCGGCCCGGGCGGCAAAAATTGTTTCTACGCCACTGCTTTTGGACTAAGGATTACTTTACTTTAAATCTTATGAACTTTAAAGCTGAATTTAATACCTTGGTCCCGAGCCTGTGAGATGTCTGGTATTCATTAGAGTTCCTTATAATGAACTTGAGTAAAGTAAAATTTAGGTCTTCCAATTCAGAATCAACCGAATATAGTGCTCGTCCATCACCAAAACGGATGTCAAATACCAAATGAGCTATACTTTCTTCCCTTAAAACAACTCCTTTAAGTCTCAAAGGTTAACAGAACCACGAGTCTTTTCCATTCTATTCTATTAAACAATTACATAACTGATATTGTTTCATTACATAAGGTATAATTGTTTATATCTATGTCAGCAGAAATGAAACAGTTTACCAGACAACACTAAAGAAAGCACATAGAAAGGGCTGATGTACTAAACTCTTTCATTTATTGTTTAACACTCGTCATATATTTTTGAGCGATGGCTTAAATAACAATCTTTTGTAATATTTATTATTTTTCTTTCATCCAAGCCTAACTTATTCAAGTATTTTCAAACTTCAAGGAGTAAATATTTTCCAGTTATTTTACGAAAATCGTATCTTTTATTGATTTTATTCGTGTCGATTTTTCAGTTTTGATTCATTTACATCAAAACTGAAACTTATGAAAATATGAGTAAAAGGAGTATATAGTAACAACCAGAAATAGTAATTAACAAATACGTGAAGTTCTGAACTTTATTTTTAAACTGTGATTAAATGTTTCTTACGATGTGTTATAATCGTCTAACACTACGAAAAGGTAGGTTTGAATATTTAAACCGCTCACAATCTTTCCTTGGCTTATGCCAGCCAGATACCATCAATCAATATTTTATTAATTCCTCTTGGGAAAGGGTTCATTACTTCTAGGAATTTTTGTAAGAAATAATGAAGGGAATTTTAGAAAGACGATCATTGGTAATCATTAAAAGACGTATTCCATTGCCTATTCATTCAAATCTTTTCTTCTTTTCTCTCTGGAGAAGTAAAATATGTTTCTAAGTTTACTTTTTTTAGTCGGACTTTATACTGCAGTATTTTAAAACCCCGTCATTTTTCTCATAAATAATACAATTGAATTGTAGATATCAAGGAAAAATAACCACTTTTCTTGTCCTTTTTGAAAACACTTCTCAGTCAATTGTTTTTTCTTTGAATAGTACGCCAATAAAAAGGGAAATCTTTTTATTACCCTTTAGATGATATTAACAATGCGCAGTTAAAATTAGTTGGAGTGAAACCGAATTCTAATCCATTCCGGCAGAGGATAGGTTCATTGAAATCAGAGATGTAATAATACGCCGAAGTCAATCGAGCTAAACCTAATAATATGTATATTGAATTGCAATCAGTAATTATGAATAATATCCAGAGAACATTCCTGCAGAGTTGTAACTTAATGGAAAATAATTTATTCTGTATCACATTGAATTTAAGAAACCTCATAATCATGTAAAAAAATTTAACAAGAATGAAAATTGACAAATAATGAATATTCATGCATATATTCTTTAATAGAAATAAAAAAAAAACATAAAAACTCACAATGATATTTCAACATTATTTCACAAGAAGAGGTGTCACAAACTACTCGGAAGACAGACAAGCTAGTACTGAGTAATGCCATCTCTTCATAGACACACTTGCAGTGTTACCAGCTTCGAGAGAGAGGGGAGGTAAGCAGCAAATAATGAATAATTCAAAAATTAAAAATAAGTAAAGAAAAATTGACGATTGAGGTTTGAATGCAGAAACAGATTTAACTCCGAAGAGGTAAACATATATTCGTGCTTTCTTAAGCCCTTTATAGGATATTAGAATATAATCTGGGATCAGTTTAAGACATTCATGTGCTTGTATCCAGATCGTTCAGAATAAGTGGTTACCTTATAGCCAGGGCTCCTTGGGACGCCCGAAATGTGGATATTCAACATGATTTGAAAATGAAATCCATAGATAGTTACATCATACTTACATATGAAGACAATAAACTACCTACTCATCCAAACCTCCTTGTACAAGCTTTCAATCCTACTAGCAACTTTCCTTAACCTCACTGATCGATTACTTAATCACTGACTATTTTTTCAACACACAACTAAAAACATAGAAAAATATGATCAACAAGACCACATGACTGCGAATACGACGTCATTACTGTACAGACGAACTTGAATGTCCGACATGAATTACTGGCAATCCAAGTTATAGTAGCACAGTAATCAAGCAGTAGAACGGCCTCTTGTCTGGAACTGCTAGTTACGACGTGCACGATAGTGCGCGGATATATTCGTTAGTCGTTGGAAATTCATGTGGAAACAGAATGAAAACTAAGTCCATGAAAATTAGAATGGAAGATACTGAAAAGATGGTTAACACTCACTAACGAAAAATCTGAGACAACTCATACGTAGGAACTGTTTAGTAAAAGATAAAGATATGAGCAGTTATTTTTGAAAGCGGTATAAGCCCACTTTTTTAGGGTTTGCATTTGAGATAATTAAGGGTTTGCATTTGAGTTAATTTGAAAATATTGGCAACGTTAATCTATTTACCGTCTCTGTACCAGTGCGCTTGGTTTCTCTCTCTTATCTCTCCTGAAGACGGTTCAACCGAAAATTAGAGACTGTAACAGTGTGCTTTTAATTTCTCTGTGTTTTTTTATGTACATTGAACTGTATTTGTCCATTTTAGATCGTATTTTTATCGAAAAAGTATATATATATACGAGTTCGAGATTAACAAAGAGCAACACACAAAGTAGGGAAACACACTTACAGACTCAAATTTTCGGATAATCCGTCTTCAGGAGAAAAGAGAATGGGAGACCAAGCACGTTGTAGGCGCAACCGTGGCTTGCCGTTGCGTCTACAACGTGCTTGGTCTCCCATTCTCTTTTCTCCTGAAGACGGATTATCCGAAAATTTGAGTCTGTAAGTGTGTTTCCTACTTTGTGTGTTGCTCTTTGTTAATCTCGAACTCGTATTGTGTCCAGTTTGGATCGTATTTCGTTTTATCAGTGAATATATAATATATATAATATATATATATATATATATATTATATAATATATATATAGCATAGTTCATAGAGGAAAAGAAAAACACGATAAAAAACACACAAAAAAGAATTAAACGATATTTCGACATTCGTCGTCATCGGGCAGAAGTAGTCCCTTTGAGTAGCTGAAGATAACTCATGTATATATATATAATATATATATAATCAAAGTCCAAACCACAATAAGAAATTAGAAAAAAAGACTAAGATCTGTCAACTAAGATCTTTTTATATTTAAAATTTGAATATTATTTCTGTCAATCGTGTAGGGTAAACTTCGCTAGGACAATGAGATTCATCTCCTACAGATTGATTAAACATGGAAGTATGATGCGGATGAACACACAGACATACAAACGCCTGATTTGTATATTTTTATATACAATAAAAACTATATATTTTATATATAAACGCCTGAATCTTTAGGACACACCTAAAGAGAGGACATCAAACCATCAGTTAAGTACTTGTCGGAGATCTTTATTCTAAATACACTTAAGTTAGGACTGCCAGTGTAGAATGAGGTATCACAAAGGACCAATGTCCTTTGTATATACAAGGACTTTGTAAGTACATTCGGCCTATTTGTATTCTCCTGGGGGACTACTACTGCAGCCGTAACCTTACATAACCTAGTACAACAATACCCATCTTCAGAATAGTACAGGGTCAGGCAAAATGATCTCACTCATTTGTAAGTTAAATAAAAGGCAAATAAAGTCAATAAAAAATAAAGTGTTTTTATTTTAGAAAAGTACATGTATTGTCATTTTGTTTTGTTTCTATATAATTAAATTGATTTAATTTTAAAACCTAATGAAACAAAATGTACAAACATTATATATACTTTTGAAATATAAAAACACTTTATTGTTTATTGACTTTATTTGCCTTTTATTTAATCTACAAATGAGTTTGTTGTATAAAGTTCAACAAATGTTTTTAAACTTATTCTGCAGATTTACTGTATCCAAAAATTTTAATCATAAGAACAATAATATTCATTTATTGTTTAACAATAATGTTTATTATTGGTACTATAGAGGTTAGAACATCATACCTAAATACTTTTAAATCTAAGACTCAGATCTAAGATCTTAGAACTAGTAATAAGTCACAATCTAAAAAGAAAAAAATTTTTTTTAAAGATTTCAAGATTGCTTCATTGACGTATGTATTGAATTTCTTTTTAATCTTATTATGCTGATAAGAACTTGTAACATTATATGGATCGAGAGATTATCAAGGTCAAATGTCAGCGCTGCAGTTGATTTACTACTATCTGTTTTAAATATTATTTAATCTCGCTTGGATTAAACGTGCTGCATGTCCATGATATCCTTCAATTTAACTATTTTTTTTATTATATATTTGATATTTAATTTGCATAAATAACTATATTGTGAATATAATTTTTTAAAATTTTTGTTTTAAAAATATATGGTTTTCTATATCTGTACTTTCAGTCTGAATATATATATATATATATATATATATATATATATATATATATAAAAAGATTTCACATAAACACGTGAAATAACAATCAATGATCAAACCACAATAAGAAAGTTAGGTTTTTGACTCTGACAAAGACCGCTTTTTACGGTTGAAAGATCTTGGTCTTGTTTTCCCATTTCTTATTGTGGTTTGATCATTGATTGTTGTTTCACGTGTTTATGTGAAATCTTTTTATATATATATATATACGAGTTCGAGATTAACAAAGAGCAACACACAAAGTAGGGAAACACACTTACAGACTCAAATTTTCGGGTAATCCGTCTTCAGGAGAAAAGAGAATGGGAGACCAAGCACGTTGTAGACGCAACGGCAAGTAACCAACCCGGCAACCGCCAGCGCCGTCATCCGTACCCGGTCTTAAAGTATAGAATTAGGAGAAGATATAAACAGAAATTCAGATAAGCAGTACTGGTTGGGTAAAACTATAAATAGGTGAAAAATTGTAAGCAATATAAGATAAAAACAAACTATAAAAAAATGATAGATTAAAGAAGAAAAAAATAAATAAATAAATAAAAAATAAATACAATACAAAAAACTTGCATTGGTTGTTTTAGTAAATAAAAGATAGAGACTGAATAAAAGGGTAAGTATGGGAAACTAGTTAAGAATAAGAATTTAGAAAAATAAAATAGGACAAAACAAACTAGTAGTAAGTGAAGAAGACAAAATAAATATACACAAAATATACGAAAGAGGAAAAAAGAAATAAGTACTAGAGAATAAAGAAGACTGGAAAATAAATACATAAAAAAAAAAATTATCTTTTAAGGTTAAGTCCAGGTGCACTGCGCGCCCCGAGCAACCAGATGTGAGCCTCCTCAGAGGCTCTAAGGGTCACGGTATTATCACCAGGGGGAATCTGACGCAGAATCTGCACACTGAAGCAGTCGTTAAAAGTCAGACCGTGGGATTTGGCGTGTATGGGGACAGGTAAATTGGAGTTGTTGTTAACGGATGCTCTATGACCGTTCATACGGAGGCTGAGCTTGTTAGAGGACAGTCCTACGTAGAACGCATCACAACGAGTACAGTCCAATTTGTAAACACAATTTTTGGATGTACATGAGCAGTCCTTAGCAACAGGGAAGGACTGGTTGTGGGAAGATGGAGTGAAGTGTGAAAGGGGGTTGAGAAGCGGACAGGTCAGGCATATAGATATAGATATATAGGCATATAGAATAGAACAGGCATATAGATATCAGGCATTTAGAATATATATATATATATATATATATATACCATGATAAACGAAAAACGGTCCGGCAGGACAAATAACAATTAAAATAAGCAGTGACACATAAACAGAAACACAACAAAGACTCACTTTTCAATATTTCGACCGTAATGGCGGTCGTCCTCAGGAGAAGAAGTGAATTGACGGAGCGACGACCGTCAACTGAAGAACTCACAGGGTGAGGGCTAAAGCAGTGCTGCCGCAAAGGAGACAAATAAAAAAGGAACTAGGAAGTCGAGAGCAAAAATAAAAAAAAAAAAAAAAAATGTTTTTGAAAGGTAGAAAAAGGTTAAGAAAAGAAAAAATAAAGAAAATATATAGAACAATTAAAAATAAAAAAATATTAAAAAAAAAAATAAATAAATAAATAAAAAAAAATAAAATAAATAAATAAATAAAAAAAAAACCTAAATAAAAAACTAACGATTTAAATTCAAGCCAGGTTTCGAGCGTGCCCCCAGGAGCCAAATGTGGGCTTCCTCAGAAGCTTTTAAAGTAACTTGTCTGTTATCACTGGGGACTTGTTTAAGAACTTGGACTGTGAAACAATCATTGAAACTGAGATGGTGGGAATTAGCGTGAGTGGCGACAGGGAGACTGCTGCGTTTACCAACCGAAAGCCTGTGATTATTCATCCGAAGGTTCAGCATCGTAGATGCTAAACCAACGTAAAAAGCATCACATTGGGTGCATTTCAAGAGGTAAACGCAGTCAGTGGAGATACAGGAGGAAGGACTGTGAATAGGGTAAGAATTAAGATTAGTTAGAGACTCAAATGAAGACCCAGAATTAACAATGGGACAGGTAAGACATCTCCGACGTCCACAACGTTGTAGGCCACCACTGCTTTGGGGATTCTGAATAAGTTTGCCGGCCCGGTGGGAAAAAATATTTGAGAGATTGGGGGCTCTTCTAAAGGAAATGCGGGGCAACTGGTTAAAAACTGAAACGGTAGAGGGGGAAGAGGAAAGGATAGGGTAAAGTTCTTTAATAAATTTTCTTAATTTATGGACACCAGGGAAATAATTTGTAAGAAGCGAAGCAGTAGTAGTGGGGTCTCTTCTGTTATTAGTGGAAAAGTTGACATTGGCAGGGATGATTCGGCTATTGATTAAATTGGGGGATAACCACGCTGAGTGAATTTGCATTTAAGTTTTTGAAGATTAGTTTCCCGATCTTGGATATTATTACAGAGGCGATGAAGACGGATTGAAAGAGACCGCGGGATAGATTTTTTAATATGAGGAGGATGACAACTTTTGTAATGGAGGTAGTTTTGGGCGTTGGTGGGCTTAACGTGAACAGACGTCGTGAAGGTCCCACTGTTAAGAGTGATGTCAACATCTAAGAAAGTTATGTTGTAGGGGGAGGAATGGTGTGTGAAAGAGATAGAGGTGGAGAAAAGCTTCGAAGGAAGTGATGAAAAGAATCCAAAAGATGTTGGCCGTGCTGCCAAACAAGGAAGATGTCATCAATAAATCTAACATAGAATAGTGGAGAAAGAGGGCAAGAAGCAAGGAACATTTGTTCCAGCTTCGCCATAAATAAATTGGCAAAAGAAGGAGCCATCCTCGTCCCCATGGCGGTACCTCTGGTCTGAAGATAAAACTTACCTTCGAATTGAAAGTAATTATGCCCCAAAAACAAAGTCAGCCAGTTTGACAAGGAAATCGGTAGAGGGAGAATGAGGTAGGGGTCTGTGATTAAGAAAATAGCGTAAAGCCTCCAAACCCTCATCATGGCCAATGACAGTGTATAACGACTTCACATCCATCGTGACCATGACAAGGGGAAGTCAGGCGTCTCAGGAATGGAGAGGTTTTTCAGTAAATCAAGGAAATGAAAGGAGTCTCTGCAGTAAGAAGGCTGCATTCTTACAATAGGCTGCAAGAAAGGCATCAACGAACGCAGAAACCCTTTCCGTGAGAGAACCATAGCTAGAAACTATTGGCCTCCCGGGGGCGGAGTAAAAGGCATCTCAAAAGATTTGTGAATTTTAGGGAGTAAGTAAAATCTAGGACAACGTGGATTAGAAGGGACAAGAACGGCTACATCTTCTTTGGAGAGCCCCTCACGGAAAGAAGAGCTCTCCAGAAGTTGGGTTAAGGAGTGTTTATAAGAAGGAGTGGGGTCAGATGATAAAGGAAGGTAATAAGCTGGTCATTAAGTTGTCTCACAGCCTCACGGCAATAGTCGTCGTAATTCATGAGAACAACAGAAGAACCTTTATCGGCAGGCATAATCATGAGATTGTTGTCGCTTCTCAGCTCATGAATAGCCTTCGCTCAGGAGGAGACAGGTTGTCTTTAGGATTTAAGGAGTTCAAAAAAGTAGGGTTTGAAATTTTTTGAAGTAATGAAGTAATGAAGAGTTCGAGTGGGTGGGAAGCAGGGAGGGAAGGGGGTTCATAAGAAGAGAGAGGTTTAAACTGTTTCAGAGAAGAATGGAGTTTAGAGATGATGTTTAGAGATATATATATATATATATTATATATGAATTAAATACCACAATAAACAATATATATTAATTGTTTTATTGTGGTATTTAATTCATATATTATATCAAAAGTTATTGTTGATTATTATTTATATATATATATATATATATATATATAACAGTAATCACAATAAAACGTGAAATAACGATCAACATCCAAAGACAATAAGAAATGAGAAAAAAGACTAAGATCATTCATCCGTAACAAGAAGTTTTTGTCAGATCGCTTATTACGTTTTATAAAAAATATATAAATCAGACATGTATATTTTTATAAGATTTTATAAGAAAATGTATGTGTAATATTAAGTTTTGTTTAAGAGTGTAACATACAGATCAATTACACATCATATTGGTTATTTTTAAATCATTTCTAATAACCTGTCTGATGGTTATACTGCTATACAGGTTATACTGTTCAAATTCATATTTTACCAAAGTGGCCCTGACAGGAATATTACACAAAAAATGACAAAATTTAGGTTTTAGAATTTTTTTTATTGTTTAAACCAATCCCCTTCAGCCGTTTACTGGCTATTGTTTTGATCTACAGATTCTACAATTTGGGAGTCCTAAATTTTGCTTAGGTTAGGTTAGGTTACAGTGGCCGTCCAGAGATAGAACACACATAGGCCGCAAGCCGGCCCCTTGTGATACCACAAAGAAGAATTTGGGGCTATTCTCCCCCGTCCCTGGTCCACTCGAACCATCTCGAGAGAACAATAAATCTAAACAGATCCCTGATACCAGTGGATGCTAAGTTCTCAAGATTGTCAAAGAAATAGCTCTCCTAATGCTTCTTTGAGCCAAACCAGGGCATTGACAGAGAAAGTGAGGAACTGTCTCTTCCTCTTCCTCGTTCTGGTATGCCCTGCAAAGATCCCTCGCCTCCATTACTAACCTAGTGGCGTGTTAAATTTTGCCTAACTTAAGTGCATTTCGAGTAGAGATGTTTAACTAGTACCTGACATCATACAGGCTCGGGGCCGACGGCTTAACATCCTTTCCGAGGAACAACGTACTCAGATTTATTCACCTCCCACGTGAATAAATCGAGGGCCAGGTGGGGCTCAAACCCTGGACTACCAGTCCAGAGGCGAGAACGTTAACCACTTAAGGTTTTAGATTAGCAACATGAAAAGTTGGTAAATAAGTATATTAATAAGGGGGAACTTACATCACAGAAGGGATGTGGGGTGCCAGATCAATTTGAAACCATTTCCTCGTCCCATAAACAGTACAGCATATTGTGGTAGAGCACTCGTTACACCGTAGCTCAAGAGAGAAATCAACAGCACCTCCCCGAGCTGACATTAGCACTAAAAACCGAAAAACATAAAGAAATGGTAAACTTCTTACAGAAGTGCAAGATTTCATGCAAATATAAGTTTCAGATATATCAGATATGTGTTTCTTAGACGGTGATTGCAATGAATACACCAATGTTCTTGTTTCTTAAAAATATTCTTCATCTTACTGAACTTTGCTCTGTTCCCCCGCCTGCATTCTAAATTAATATCTCTTAAATACTCGATAATTCTTCCACCTGATGATGGAGTCGTCATTATTGTTGTTCTGGCCCTGAAAAACAAACAATATTCAAAAAAAAATTTAGCATTGCATTACAACTGCCCAATCATATTGTTATAACAGTGAACTCACACTAACCTGTGTACAGGTATCCTTTCGTTTGTACCTGCAACAATACACACATTTCAATAATAACATAATTATAATTTAGAATATATGTAATATACTAATGCCAACCTAAAGTATGTAATAAAGTTATTTTTGTCAAATGAATAAATTTGTTTCGTAACCTTGCTCGTATGTCAATTTACTCGTATCTCAAAGCAATTTTCCCTATTGAAATCAATTGAAATGCCATTAATCCGTTCCAGCCCCAAAAATACATACCCCTAATTGTTTTTGTTACGTGATTTTGAATAACAAAAATGTATAATATCTAATTTATACATTGTACATGTACTGGACATTGGATATTGGACATGTAATTGTACATGTCTAATTTATACATATCTCAGTATGTAGTTTTAAGTAATGGATGAATTCAATCCATTTCAATATTATTCCCGTTACCACTCAATGGTGTCAGATGAATTCATTTTAATTAATTCGCCCCTCTGTTATCAAAGCTCTTAAATGCATATATATATTTTTTCTAGATGTAACCTGAAGAAGAACATCAAGTGTTCGAAACGCGTTGTTTAGTTTCTAGTAATAAACTTTTCTGTTATCAAAGTTCTTAAATGCATATATATATTTTTTCCAGATGTAACCTGAAGAAGAACATCAAGTGTTCGAAACGCGTTGTTTAGTTTCTAGTAATAAACTTTTTTTGTGTGGAGATTTAATACTTTTCCTAACATAAGTAAATACCACACTATAACAGATTGCACAGTTAATGAATTTATAAATAACCTGATACTACAATTGGCTGCTTCTCGTATCTCAAATTTCACTCGTATTTCAAAACAAAATTTCGCTAATTTAACAGCTCGTTTCTCAAATAACTCGTATGTTGGGGCACTCGTATTCCGAGGTACCACTGTATTTAATTTCAGATCTCTATCTCCACGGAAAATTGGTGAACAAACAAAGCAACTCACGAACGTAATAAATAAAATGACTAATGATAAAATGATGAAGAAGAGGGAGGGGGAATGACTCTGTAGAAATGGCGGAGGGATGCAAAGGCCAAGCCAGGCTGAGAACACCTTGCTCTAAATGAAGTCAAGTAGGACAAACTTACGTCTCCCTATATGAAACTGCAGACTCCTTTTGCAAAATATTATAAATTATAATAATTAATAGTGATTCTCTAATTAGCGAGTAGTTGAAAAGTATCATAATTGCTTAGTAAAATTAAATAAAACAATTGGACTAATAAATTTACTTATGTATTCTCAATTTCATAATAATAATAAATTTTATTTAACTATTGTAGAGAAATTATATATTAGATTACATTTGTAGATTCTAATATAAAAAGCTACATGAATTAAAACGTCTTTTGATAATGGCGGAACAAAGAAGTAGTATAATAACTTCTATTTTAACTGTTAATACAGTTATAATGGATAAAATACAGCTTATAATACATCTTAAAGTTTTTGTAAAGAATAGTAAATATCAAATGACATTATTTATGAAGAAATTAATAGATATTACCTTTATATGCTGAGAAGTAATTTGACGTTTGTCGGTCGGGCAAAGCGACTAGACACGACTGGTTAAGACAGGCACCGACTACGTATTACCAGAGAGTCCAAAAGTTCGCTTGCACCCTTCTGACAAACCTACCCCCCACTATAACTTAACAATTACGACTTACTTTATTATGAGAGCAAATAAAATCTCTCATAATATTTCAAATATGCTAATAATCTTCAGCTGTTTTATTCAAAATGCAAATTATTTTTTTAAAATTTTCCCTTTTTAAATTGTTAAATAAGTGACTTTTCAGTTTATATAAATCGATAGCCCTGTTGATTTAAAATAATAACAGATTATAAACAATAGTTATAATTTAATTTCAAAATATATTAATTACGTCTAAGAAGTTGTATATTTCATCTATTGATAATGAGTTTAAAATATAATATGTTAAATTTATTATGAATAAAGTATAGTAGTAAAAATAAATTTGATTTAAATATTTTGACGTGTTTGCACGTTTTGTAGTCCCCTGAATGGATTTTTGACTTTTTTTTTTTGAGATCTGAGCATATTGCGGAAATTCAAATTGAAAAAGTTTGAGATCGCGCTAACGAATTCAAATTTTCAAAAAGTTAAAATGCTGTTGATTTAAAATAAATTTTATATTTTTTCCAACAATAAGAGATCATAAAATATTGTTTATGATTTAATTTTGAAATATATAAACTTTTTTCATATTAATTTCAGAAATTATTTATTTGATGGATGATAATCGGTTATAAAATAGAATATTACTACAAGTAAAATTACTATAAGTGACTTCGATTTGAATATTTCGACGTTTATATGTTTAATAGTCCTCTGAATGCATTTCTAACATTTTTCGATGTCTGTTTTTCACTTTACTATAACTAAAGCATAGTGATCTTGAAAAATTTGATCTTGAGATTTTAACGGATTCACTTGTTTTGGGTCCCAAAAGTCGTTCTATGAAGTTTTTTCGATTATGCGCGTGTGTGTGGTGTCCTTTTTGCTGTCATTTTTTCTCTAGCAGGTCTAGTTTTTTTTTGCTATGGTGTACCCCTCTCTGTAGGAAGGCGATAGATACAATAAACACTGGCAAATCGAAAGCAAAATATTTTTATGTAATTTTAAGACATATATTCATTAATCACACCAATATATTTGCAATACGTGTGGAATACATTTAGATTTCAACGTATATTTCTCTAAAATATAGCAAAAACATATTTAGTTTGTTTAAACAACGTCGCCAAGGAGATGAAGTAGCCATGTTTAATTTTTACTCCAAAAATCTGCAGCGGAAGCAAAAGCTTTAAACTCTGTGATGTCACAATCCTTGAGCATAAATCACAATAACAACATACAATTGTAATCATGACGCTAGAATGTGTTTAGAAATACACCTAATTTTAAGGTAAAAGAGGTATGAAATACCAAACATCTCAATAACTTGACCTGATGATGAGAAAATATTAGTATGAGTTTTAGAATCAGCATCCCTAAATTAATCTAAATCAGCTGAGAAACCTTCGGCACAAAAAATTTGTTGAACAATGTGGTAAAGTAAAATGTCAATAATGAATTCTGGGAACCTTATATATGTTAATCAGGGGTGGGCAGACTACGGCCCGCGGGGCCACATCCGTTACTTTGGTCTTTTGAATCCGGCCCATCCAAGATTGGTACATGATTTAGGTTTGATGTAAATGATTGTATTAATTTTATTTTGACTCGCAATGAAGTGCATTTCAACATCAGGTGGTGCAGTATCACACTGTCAGCTTTCGTTCTTCTTTTGCTGGTCAGATTATTTAAGTGTGATAAATACTAACAAAAAACCTAAAGATCCCAGATGGTTGATGAATATTTCAGATCTGTTCTGATAATTGAACCAGACTTCGATGTTATATTTAAAACTTGTGATCAAAAACACTATTCTCGTATACTTCAATGACTTTTTTGTTTTTGTTTCATACGTACTGTTAACTAATTCTGTTTTTTATATTGTATCTTGCGCTGAACTGGCCCACCTGTCAGATTTTTAAATCAATATGGCCCACCTGTCAAATTTTAAAGTTAATGTAGCCCCTCGAGTCAAAATAATTGCCCACCCCTGACGTAAATAGTTGAAAATATCAAAACTAATTTGGCACTTTATTGATACACAACCTAGAGTAATGTAACAATCTGAAATGAACACAACTCAATGTTTCCAAAAGTTAGATAAAATAAATTTCATAAATTAAATGAACTAATGATTTTGTTTGATCAAGTAAAACGCATGCAAATTATTTACGTTAAAAAATAAATAATATATAATAAATCAAAATTCTACTCTAATGAAGTAGAACTGAGAAGCTAATATAAAAGTAATGGAGAAGGAAGGTAACAAAACAGCTGGAAACTCAATATGACAATATAGCTTGATAAGAAGAAATACCCTATAAAATTAAACAAAGCAGGTCCAACAGTAAGAAATAGAATTATAATTCAATAATAATTAAAAGAGAAGAAAGAAAAAATAAAATAGCTATATTATTTGAATCAACAATCTGGTCATAGTTCATGTCCAAAGATACTCGTACATTTCCAACATCACCCCCAGATCCAATTTGCTTAACTATCCCTTGAATTAAGAATTCATCTAATTTAAATAGCCCCTAACTTATATTGAGTAGTTTTTCAAAATGATACTTAATTAGGGCACTTTCTACTAAGTTTCTTTGAACATCAGACGAGAGAAATATCAATTCCTTGGAATCTTACCATTTTATGGAATGATTGTTTAAATTAATATGTTGAAACAAAGCACTTGACTCTTCTTGCCTCCTAATAGAATATTATATATGTATATGGTATATATGCAGTATTAAATACTGAAAGAAATCCATTATTAAATGTTCTAAATCTCATTGTTATATACGAGTTCATTCATTCATTGTAGTATTTAGTTCATAAGATTGTATTGTTATATAAAGATACAAACTGTAACCCAAAAGAATAACAAGCTACGATTTAAGTCACAGAAAGTAGTCATTAAGTAATTAGTTTCATTAATTATTAATATGAAACGAATTAAGTATTCATTATAAATTTTTAAATAGGTTAATTTAGTGCTCATAATAAATACATAAAGAAGTTGAGAATAAAATCAAACTTACACTTTGAAGTAATTATTTAGGATGAACTATTAACAATAATAAAGTTTTGTTATTAAAACTGAATTAAAAGCATTAAACAGATGACTTATCATTTAAAATTGAGAGTAATTGCGCCATTTTATTAGAATGACTTTAGGTTTTAATGCCTCTCCAACCAATGCCTTCTGAATTCCTTCATTTGCAGATTTTATTTAAAATACAAAATTAATTTAATACAGAAAGTAATTTATTTATTTAAGAAAAAAAATCTGTAGTGTTCTACACTCAACTTTAATATAAGTGAATATATATTACAAAATTAAAGACAATCTATTTAATAAAATTATTAAAATGTCATCAAAACATAAAGCTTTCACATTTACTACTTCCTAGGGCCAGAAAGCATATATCATTTAAAAAAATGAAACTTCAATATTTCGACCCTCGTTGTCATCAGGAGAAGAAGATGGATGAGTTCTGCTCGGCTTCAACTCCTCATGATTACGAGGTTGTATTATTTCTACGTGTTCTTTTCTTTAAATAGTATATATAATGCGTTATTTTGCAACAATTTTCTGGTTTTTTTTTCAAATACATTTACAAAATAATTAGCAAAATATTTCATATTTAATGAATATAGGAAATGATATTCCGCAAGTTTTTTCCTTTGCTAAACTAAAGTATATGGATGTTAGTTAGGTTTGGTTGGTTTCGGACGAGCAAGTAAAGATTGACTGGGCTCTCAACAGAGTCGCGCTCTGTCGACCATGGGAGAAAGCTCTACCAGGTAGCTATTTCCTGGGAGATAGGATCACATTTATTGTGCTACGCTTCATCATTGCTTGTTTGTCAAGATTTTGAATATAGATTACAAATTAGCCTTCATGAATAATATAATTAGATATCTCAATTATATATATATATATATTATATATATATATATATATATCTTTTAAAGTATCTGTGATCCTATACATATAATTTATACTATGTATATTGTGTATTTAGGTTCCTTCTAGTATAGATCACACTGAGGGTGTCATAAACCTATTGAGCCAACTACCTGCAACACCATCTGTGTTCTTAGCCCTCTTCACTACTGTAAGACTGCCTGGATCATCTTTCAAAAGCAGGACTGCACTCTGAATTAAAGGTGAGTGAACTCTCTTATTCACTGTCAGGCCTAGTGTTCACAGTTAGCTTTATATGTGGTGCATTATAAATTTAGATGGCCGCAATCACTCAGAAGTATGTTAGTGAGCTTGAGAAGAAGGTGGAAGATACCTTCACCCTTCTTCAAGAGTTAACCCAAGATCTCAATCGGGCGAAAGAGATCTTGGAGAAAAACGAAGGCACCGAAGCCCTCACCCAGGAGTCCACCTCAGAGGTGGAAAATGTGGGATCAAATGCCTTCGAGCTTGTTAAGGCAAGAAGGAAGAGGAAGAGGAAGGGAGGTAGTTTGTCAATGTCTCCACAGGGTACAACTACAAAAAAGATTATAGATCGGGGCTCTCCATCTAATGACTCTGTAGCTAACGAGGCTGCAGGGGAGGAGCCTATGCCAACCTCAGTTTCGGGAGGTCAAGAAAGAAAAAACAGAACTCCACCTCCTTTCATTGTGGAGAATGCAAAGGAGTATAGAGTGTTTAGGGCTAATCACCCTGAGGTCAGCCATTACTACGAGGCTGTGGTAAGGGGTGTCCGTGTCAAGCTAGTGACGGGAAGTGACGAGCATTACCACATAGTGGGAAAAGCCCTAAGGGATGAAAATGTGAAATACCACACATTTCGCCCACAATGGGAACAAAAAAAGTACAGGTATGTCATTAAGCCACTCCCTGTAGACACTCCAGTCGAAGAGGTGAAAGAAGCCCTTAACGAAGTTGGCCTAAACCCCTCAGGAGTCAGGCAACTGGTATCTAGACGACTGATTAGTCAGGAGACTGGAAAGCCAAGGGGGCTTCCTATATTTGAATTTTCGTCATATTTGGAGGAGATTCGAGTAGGGGAGCTGCTGGGCTTTCGGGTCAACGTGGAGAGGTCAAGGAGAAATCCAGGCCCTCCACAGTGTTATAGGTGTCAAAAAATTGGGCACATTCAAACATACTGTAATGAGACACCTAAGTGCGTTAAATGCCTGGAGCAGCACCGTTACACCGAGTGCAGGAAGGAACCTTCAGCTCCTCCCTGCTGCACCAATTGTAAAGGGCCACACCCAGCTAATTATAGAGGGTGTAAAGTCTTTAAAGACTCTAGGACTAAGTCCAGACAAATCTTTACAGCGGCTAAGGAACCAGTGAGACCAACCCAACCAGAGAGATCCTATAGTCAGGTTCTCTCACAATCTAACACCGGTGAAGACACGCAGGAAATTTTGCAGGTCTTACAAAGGGAAGGCCTATTAAGTAAATTAGCCGAAGCAGTAAAGCAGTACCGGTCAATAAATACTGTGCCTCTGGCTACACACATACTGACCTCCCTCCTTTCCTGATGGACGAACCAACCTTACGAGTGTTAATTTTCAATTCTGGTGGAGTGCGGAACAAAAAATTTGAATTGGAGCTGGCACTCAAAGAACACAGAATAGATGTGCTGTTACTGTGTGAAACCCACCTGAGACCTAACGAATGGTTTTCACTGGCGGGTTTTAAACTACACAGAATAGATCGACAAACACTCGAGGGTAGGAGGCATACAAAAGGAGGTGGAACGCTGGTGGCGGTGCGGAATGGCATCTACCATACTGCTCTGCCTACAAACAAAACCTACCAGCTGGAACATTCCAGTGTGGTACTACAGCACCGGGACCAGCCACTGAAACTGGTGGCAGCATACAACCCATCAGGAAACAGATTTGAACAGAGGGAGCTAGAGCAGTTAATGAGCGATGATACCCCTACAATTCTAGCAGGGGACTTAAATGCATGCCATCAATATTGGAATTGTACAAGGAGTAATACCGCGGGCAGAAAATTAGCAGACCTTGTTCTTAGGCAGGGCTGGCAACTGCAGTACCCAGGTACTCCTACTCGAATAACGCAAAAAACTGCCTCAACACTTGACATAGCAGTAACCAATAGAGGAGCCCCTAGTCTACAGATGACAACGCTATTAGAGCTCAATTCCGACCACTATCCGGTGCTTATTGAAATATACGGGAGGGTACTGAGACCACCTAGGAGAGAATCAGTCAGGGTGGACTGGGAATATTATAGGAAACTAGTAAGCCAAGCTCTGGACGGTGAAAGAGTAAAGCCGATAACAACTGACGAAATAGATATGGAAGTGGAACACTTCACACGGTTAGTAACATCCAGTAAGCGGGAAGCTTCGCAAACGCTTCTGGAACCTAGCCACTCCATCAAGATATCAAACAAAACAGCTGACCTTATATTTTTTAAAAACCGTGTCCGCAAATTATGGAGAAAGTACGGTTTTCCATTACTAAAAAGGACTTATAACAAGTTGACCAGGGAGGTGCAGAGAAAACTAAGGGAGGATAGAGAATCCCTGCTAAAGCAGCGCCTTGAGGAGATTGATGGAGCACCACACAAAGTGTGGAGTTTCATCAGGAATCTCAGGGCAAAGAAGGTGTGCGCAAACGCCATCTTTGATAAGGGTAGGCTTTGCATTACCCCCAAAGAAATAGCCGAGGCCTTTGCGGCCCACTTCAAAGGTATCTATCAAGAACTGCTCCCTAAATACAATCATCTAAATAATGAGACTCTATCTGAGTCCCCAGTGACTACAAAGAAGGGGGTCAGAGAACTGATAAAGAACCTGCCGAAGAAAAAAGCACCTGGCACGGACAGTATTACTAATGAATTACTGAAAAATCTCCCAGCAAAAGGAATGGAGTGGCTAGCAATCATTTTTTCGCAGTGCCTGGCACTAGGGTACTTTCCAAATGCCTGGAAAATGGCTCGAGTAATTTTAATTCCAAAACCAGGGAAAGATCCAACTGAACCTAGTAACTATAGACCAATCAGCCTTCTCTCAACTTTAAGTAAGTTGCTAGAGAAAGTAATGTTGAAAAACATACCTGATTTTCTCACGTTCAGTGAGAGTCAGTATGGATATAAGAAGGGGCATGGTTGCATACACCCCCTCAGACGTCTCTTTGCCTTCGCTCAGGAGGCCAAGGACAAGAAACAATACACTCTGTTGTTAGCAATGGACTTGGACAAAGCTTTCGACAGCGTGTGGCACACAAAACTTATTGAAAAACTCAGAGCCAGAGGTGTCCCCCTCTGGTTTGAGAGGATAGTTGGATCTTACCTACACAAAAGGCACTTCCATATCTATACTCATGGTGAGGCGTCAAACGCGTATCCAGTTGAGAGGGGGGTGCCACAAGGGTCATGTCTAGGACCAGTGCTTTTCAACTTTTTTATGGAGGACTTCCCGATACTAGAAGTAAACACTAGGTCAGTACAGTCATTTCACGCCATCTATGCAGATGATGTGCTGATGGCTGTCAAGTCAAACAACTTGATACATGCCCAAGGAGCACTTCGGACCTTCGTTAGGAGGGTGGAGGAGTGGTCTGCTGGAAGTGAGCTTTACGCCAACCCTAGCAAGAGCACACTACTGCTCATAACGAGGAAAAGGCCCAAGTACCCTCCCACTATTGAATTAATGGGCGAAGTACTACACCCAACACAAACACTAAAATATTTAGGAGTGGTTGTGGATAAACATCTGACAGTTGCACCACATATAAGGACAGCTCTGGCCAAGGCCTTTGGTGCAAGGAGAGCCATATATCACCTGCTATGCGCCAAGTCAGCGCTCTCTCTCAGGACAAGAGTGGGACTCTACAAGTCCCTTCTTCGACCTCTCCTCCTCTATGGTGCGGTGGCCTGGGCACCAGCAGCAGGGATGAACATGAAGAAAATGTATTCTTTTCAATCAAAAACCCTGCGGTTGGTACTGGACGCACCGAGATTCGCCACAAACGAACACCTACATAAAGAAGTGGAGCTGGAACCACTCTCTATGTTCATCATGCGCCTGGGAGAGTGCGATGATGAAAAAAAGTCGCAGTCTGCAAATCGGACCATCAGGCTTCTGCCTCAGTTTGAACCGATCTACGAAGAGTCCTGGTTAGGGGGAGGTAGAACATAAGAATAAGATAAAGTAATTATAATATAAAAATGTAAAATGAAATTATTATATTTATATTAGGTAGTGGTATATTTTATTGTACCATAAGTCAGAATAATATATTGTATACGCATCTTAATTTTAGTTTTAATTTTAATACTGAATTTAATAGTTTTAATTATTGTAATTTCACCATACCAGCTATTGCAGGGCGGTGAGATCGAATCGGGTGCACCAAGGTGTATGCCTAGGCACAACCGGTTTCGATCGTAGCTCCATGAAGTATGTACTTTTGTTAATAAAGTTATATTCATTCATTCATAGTATAGATCATATATAAATATATATATATAACTAGGTTTCATATAAACACGTGAAATAACAATCAATGATCAAACCACAATATGAAATGGGGAAAAAAGACTAAGATATCTAACAGATATCTTATAGAATCTGACAGGCGGTCTTCGTCAGAGTTGAGTTGGGTTTATGACTCTGACGAAGACAACATGTTAAGGTTGAAAGATCTTAGTCTTTTTCCCCGATTTCATATTGTGGTTTTACCTTTGATTATATATATATTGAAAATCTACAGATGTCTGGTTCTAATATCTGATTGGTTGATGCGGGACCAAATAAATTTTATTCAAAGTCGACGTCGCACTGCAACTGTTCATTTTCTGAGGGAGTGCGAGCCCTTATACTATTTGCTGTGTCGGCGGAGAAGACTTCATGGAAGAGAAGAACCGCTGTACGTGACTTTGATCAGAGCTAGAAGCCTTCAACTTTGAATAAAATGAGTCAAGTTTATTTGGTCCCGCATCATCCAATCAGATATATATATATATATATTTATTTATTTGACTCTGACGAAGACCGCTTGTTACGGTTGAAAGATCTTAGTCTTGTTTTCCCATTTCATTTGTGGTTTGATCATTGGTTGTTATTTCACATGTTTGTGTGAAATCTTTTTATATATATTGCAGTTCGGTGTCACCTGTTTATTCAAACTAGAAACTAGACAGTTGTTGAAATTCGCAATTTTTTTTTTAAAAAAAATATCTCTGATATAATACTAACGTTTTTCTCCTT
This sequence comes from Hermatobates lingyangjiaoensis, assembly GCA_026182355.1. Lineage (NCBI taxonomy): Eukaryota > Metazoa > Arthropoda > Insecta > Hemiptera > Hermatobatidae > Hermatobates > Hermatobates lingyangjiaoensis. The sequence goes on from JAPFBL010000804.1 coordinate 61,925, forward strand.
CAACATGTTATACCTCTATAAGTCCCCTCACCTACTTGTTCTCTGAAATAGCTATTGTATTTTTTTATTTAATTTATGCAAATTTTTTGCGGTTTTTGTGTTTGTTTGATTTTTGAATTATTGAATTAATGCTTATATTTCATCTTTTTTGTTGGCCTATAAAAAAAACCTGGAAATAAAACACTGTTAAAAACACACACTTACAGTCTCTAATTTTCCGTTGAACCGTCTTCAGGAGAGAAAAAAGAGGGAAACCAAGCGCACTGGTACAGAGATGGTTGGAGACCGTCTCAGCACCAGTGCACTTGGTTTCCCTCTCTTATCTCTCCTAAAGACGGTTTGACGGAAAATTAGAGACTGTAAGTGTGTGTTTTTAATTTCTCTGTTTCTTTATGTACATTGAACTGTATATGTATATATATATATAACAGATTCAATAATATATCGACCGTTAGATAGAAGAGGTGTTTTTTCCAATCGGGATACGGTCAATTTTCTAGGATAAAAAAATCAAACTCTCGTTGCCGACGTTTCGGTTTTATTTAAATCCTTTTTCATAGGCATCTTCTTCATACTCATACACTCTTCTTTCTTCCTCATAAAACCCATATTTCTTCTTATATAATTATTATTGAATCTGTTATGTATATATTTGGGTTTATAAAAGAAGAAATATGGGTTTTTATGAGGATATAAGAAGAGTGTATGGAGAAGATGCCTATCAATTAGGATTTAAATAAAACCGAAACGTCGGCAACGAGAGTTTGATTTTTTATCCTAGGAAATTGACCGAATCCCGATTAGAGAACATACCAATATATGCATATATAATATATATATATATATATATATTATTAAATTTCTTCCCAACTTCTCTATGTATTATTTTTCGATACAGTTTTTCAAGATTTCGGATCTCACATTTGTGAGATCCGAAATCTTGAAAAACAAATGTGAGATCCGAAATCATGAAAAACTGTATCGAAAAATAATACATAGAGAAGTTGGAAAGAAATTTAATAATGTTTGTATAAACGAAGGTCTGCTACCTAGTTACATATATATATATATATATATATATATATATATATATATATATATATATATATATAACAATTAAATGAAACGGTCCAGCGGACTTATTTAAATAAAATAAATTCAAAACGAAGGAAACACACAGAAAGACACAGACGTAACTCACATCCATATTTCGACCATCGTCGTCATCAAGAGGTGTGAAAAGTCTTTCTGTGTGTTTCCTTCGCTTTGAATTTATTTTATATATAAACTAGAATTTTCAAAAGAACACAGAAAAGAAATCACTGAACTCACTACTATATTTCGATGTCCTCGTCAGCAGGAATAGATGTGAATCGCTCCAATGACTGATAACGACTATATATATATATATATATATATATATATATATATATATGTGTGTGTGTGTGTGTGTGTGTGTGTGTGTGTTTCTAAAAATTGTATGCCAATTTCATGCTTGGTTACCTTTTTTGAGAGTTTCCTACAGGAAGGAGAGAGTCCTACAGGCTCTTCTCAGTTCCTCGGGGAAAAAAAAAAATCAACTGGCCCAAAATTTTCTTTTGATAACTACACATACTAACACTATTTATATTTAACGCTATTTAAAAACTAACTAAATATTATTTTCAATAAAACAACGACATGTTTCGGTCTCGTAGACGATCATCAGGCTAAGCTTACGACTAAAGTATAGGGAGTATTACAATGTAATGTCACATCGTGATATTAGTCACGTTTCAGCCAGTTGATTTTATTATTCCCCGAGTAACTGAGAAGAGCCTGTAGGACATTAGAGAAACTCTCAAAAGAGGTAACCAAGCATGAAATTGGCATAAAATGTTTAGAAACATGCTTGCAAGAAGGATTGCTACCAACCTTCACTAATATATATATATATATTCGAATATTTAGGAAACAGTCCTTCCTTAATACATGTCAGATTGAATTTACAAAGTGAAGCTGACCAGGGATACGCTTGCTAACAACACTGAAATATTATACCAAGAAAGAGACCATGGCAGATTAAGTATTATTGAGGGCCTTAGTATACGGACTTTCAGAAAAGAACCAATGTTGGTAGTGTACCTAGACGTTTCAGGTAGGAAAGATCATTTAAACCAATAGTCTGAGAGGGTCCACCAGGATAAAAAGAAGAGAGAATGAGTCTATCGGTAAGGTTGAGAGCCACTGGTCTTGTGCAGAGATTCCCAGAGGGGGTTCCTTAACGGACTGTCTGGGATTCCGCGAAAAACATTTAGAGAAAAAAATTTTTCTAATTTTTTTTTTGTGGCTATGGATTTATTCTATGTTTCTTGTGAATCATTAAACCTTATAAAACTTATACACATAAGTAGAAGTGGCAAACATTTTATTCATATTTAAGATGAATCACTAAGCAGTTTTTGGAGCTATCATATTCCCGAATTTCTTTCTATTGTAAAAATAGCACTTCACACATTGCTGCCACTTCCCACTACCTAATTATGTAAAATCGGATTTTCCTTTTATACTGCCACAAAAACTAAATACCAAAGTAGACTTAATGCTCTGTCTGACTTGAGAATCAAACTTTCAACTATAAAACTAAAAATGATTACAAAATAAACTTTTTGTAAAAGTTGCTAATAATTCTGTTTCATGTGTTATGTACTTGTGGAAGATATAGAAATTAAAATCTTTTAGTTTTGAATTGTAATATTACTTTTTAATTGTTTTTAAACATACATACTATTGATAAAAGCATATGAAAATATTTATATTATGATTGTATAAAATCATTAGAATCTGGGGTTCCTGGGAAAGTTACTGGAACCAGAAAGGGTTCTGAGTCGAAAAAAGTTTGAGAAACTCTGGTCTAGTGTTTACTTACGTCCACCAAGGTCTACTCGTATTTCTCCTTTGTCTAATACTGTAGATATTTGTGTGCCCTCACTGTACTCACGTGAACTAGAATCTTCTCACGTTCCTAAATTCATATTTCTTGTATAGAAATCGAAACTTCTATACAAAGAGATAGCAGACTTGGACAGTTTTACTCAAAGAAAACTACCTCCCTCACCTTTAGATCACTTTGTCTAACACAGTTGTTTTAAACAAGATCCAGGTATCATGAAGAAAAATTATCTCTGTGAGTGAAATATTATCTGCTAGGTTAGGTTAGAACCACACAATGAAGATTGATTCTACAGTGGGAATACTAAATTTTGCCTAACTCAAGTGTATTTAGTTTAGGGATCTTTAACGAGTACGTAACATCGTACAGGATCGGGATCAACGGTTTAACGTCCTTCTCCGAGGGACGACGTGCTCAGATTTATTCACCTCCGGCATGAATAAATCGAGGGCCAGGTGGGGATCGAACCCCGGTCCTATCAGTTCAGAGGCAAGCACGTAACTATTGAGCTAGCTTGACTACCATATTATCTGTTAAAACGCAAGCATTATTTTAATCTTACAGCAAACTATATTGAACGCTTTACATTATTGTATTAAATAAACTGTTTAATATTTCAAAATAAATTGATTATACAATAGGAATAAGGTGAATTCAATATCCTCTCATAAATAACGATATTATCATGCAAATGACATTAATATGAAAGTATTAACAGACACTCTCTATCTCACACACACACACCACAAACACACACACCACACACACACACACACACACACACACAAACACACACACACACACACACACACACACACACACACAACACACACAAACTTCTAAATATAAAGAAGATTATAATGTCGTCTAGGATTTGCAGTGAAGATTTGGAAGCGAGAACTCTTTCCGTTTCCCCAGCAAAGGTAGGTTATAAGAGGCACTAATTGAGAATCAGTACCCATTGGCAGTAAGATTGATTACTTGACCTCTCCAAGCTTTTCCCTTTTGAGCAATAACAAATGTTTTGTATTCCTTATCAAAGTCACAAGCCAGTTGGCAATGAGTCTAATCACAGAAGGCAAGCCGGTGTGAGTGCATGATATTTATCAGCCAAGTCTACCTTGCGACACCGCAAGAGAAAGCTGTCCCTTAAACAATTGTCGTTGACTCCTTTTTTTTTTTTTTTTCTTTCTCTTTGAAGAAAAGCGCTGTCTCATAGTGGTGAGAATTTCTCCTTCATTCAACCATGGACCGCCACTTCCATCTTCTTATAGCCATCCTCAATTAACCTAGCTTTGAGTGGACGAAATCTATTAACTGCTTGTTTTGTTCAAGGTTTATCTCTCAACCCAAACTAATTACATAATGAACCAAAAAAGAACATTATCACGTCCTTAAGAAAACAAATTGACATTATCAACAGTTATTAGTGATTTATTTATAAAAAAATCAATTAAATTAGTTAAAATAACTTTTTAAAATAAGTTTTTACAAAATTTAAATATCCCTTACACTAAGGAGTTTATTGGTACATGCTCCATATATATATATTTATATATATAATATATATATAAAAAGATTTCACATAAACACGTGAAACGAAGCGAAGACCGCTTGTTACGGTTGAAAGATCTTAGTCTTGTTTTCCCATTTCTTATTGTGGTTTGATCACTGATTGTTTTTTCACGTGTTTATGTGAAATCTTTTTATCGATATATATATATATATATATACGAGTTCGAGATTAACAAAGAGCAACACACAAAGTAGGGAAACACACTTACAGACTCAAATTTTCGGGTAATCCGTCTTCAGGAGAAAAGAGAATGGGAGACCAAGCACGTTGTAGGCGCAACGGCAAGTAACCCTTGCCAAGGGTTACTTGCCGTTGCGCCTACAACGTGCTTGGTCTCCCATTCTCTTTTCTCCTGAAGACGGATTACCCGAAAATTTGAGTCTGTAAGTGTGTTTCCCTACTTTGTGTGTTGCTCTTTGTTAATCTCGAACTCGTATTGTGTCCAGTTTGGATCGTATTTCGTTTTATCAGTGAAATATATATATATATACTAGAATTTAAAAAGAACACATAGAAAATAAATCACTGAACTCACTACTATATTTCGATGTCCTCGTCTTCAGGAAAAGAAGTGAATCGCTCCAAAGAATGATAACGGCTGATAACCTCAAGAGGCTACATATATATATATATATATATATATATTTATATATATATATATACCTCCCACGCCATCATTTTAAAGCAAGTTAATGATCTAGCCAGGCTATATATATATATATATATATATATATATATATAAAAAAACAATATTTCACATAAACACGTGAAATTATTGTTAATACTAAATAATTTATTACCGACCACCATCCACCGATCGACACAGTGACACCACTGTACATATAAAGGGTGTCTCAAAAAAATGTACTCACTCTTAGAATGACGAGAAAACCTTTATATATGTACGTTATATAACGTTATATAATAAAGAAAACCTTTATCTACGTTATCAGCGTTGTCTGGACAATAATGGTCATCAGTTTGAACATTTGCGAACATGATTCTTCAATTACATTTGAATCATGTATTCTATGCTATTTAATTTCACTTTATGTTCATAAATAAATGTTTTGTCGTCATTCTAAGAGTGAGTACATTTTTTTGAGACAACCTGTATATAGATATACACTTAATCACATAGCAAAGAATAGGGAAAATCACCACAGAACTCACTTCAATATTTCGACATTCGTCATGATCCTGAAGAAATACGAAGTACTGGCGTTGATATGCAAACGGCAACTGCTTGCTATGTAATATATATATATATATATACATAAATAAAAGATTTCACATAAACACGTGAAATAACAAGTGTAATCTTGTTTTCCCATTTTCTTATTGTGGTTTGATCATTGATTATATATATAGTTCACAAAAGAAAGAGAAAAACAGATAAAAACACATACAAAAAAGACTCACAGCGATATTTCGACATTCGTCGTCATCGGGCACAAGTAGTCCGTTTGAGTAGCTGAAGCCAACTTATATATATATATATATATATATATATATATATATATCTATTAAAAAGTATGCCAATTTTCATTTTCTTTCGTTTTTTATTTAATTTCTCAAGTTTTCTGAAATTGGTTTTCGACACTTCAGGTAAATTGAACACTAACAATCCAAATATTCTTACTTTACTATAAGTAAAGTATAGTGATCGTGAAAAAAGTCGATTTCGAGATTTTGACGGAATTACATGTTTTGAGGTCCCAGAAGTCGTTTTATGACGTTTTTTCAATGATGTCTGTGTGTGTGTGGGTGAGTGGGTGAGTGTGTTAGCATTGCTTGTTACACGCTACGTTTTTGGTTAAGTCACCAAAAGCAGAACATAAATCAAGGAGGTCGTGACTTCCCACTCATGTCACCGGATACTCCTTGCACTCCTGATTAAAATGGCGTTTTCCCCGTGCCTGTAGCTCCACCTGGAGCCGAGATAAACGCGTTCAAAGGTAGGGTCAAAGTTCAATCCAAAAATTTTCTGGGTTAGGGGATTGGCCCAGAGGGCCGGAGATGGTGGGAAACTGTCAGGGGTGGTAATAAAGTAAAATTGGGTATGAGCCAAGTATAAAAAAATGGGGGGGGGGGGGGGGGGGGTAAATTGGGAAAAACGCAAAAACCGCTGAAAAAGTGAGGGTTAAAAACTTCTCACTTTGCTCCAAAAGTAAAAAGCTCAAGATGACAACGCACTAAAAGGTGCTCAACGCGCTATTGCGCTCTCTCTCAACTAAATTGAAAAAAAATTTTCCGCGGGGGTTGCTCTCAATATCATCGAAGGTCCAGGATATCGCCGTACCTAGACAAGTCTCCCGCGCGATGGCTGACGGCACGTCTAATGCAAGATGGCATTAGAATCTCCGTGTAATTCATGAGAAGACCAAGAGATGGCGTTAGAATCGCCGTGTAGTTTCATGAAAAGATCAAAGATGGCGTTAGAATCACCATGTAATTTCATGAAAAGACGAAGAGATGGCGCTAGCATCGCGTGTAATTTCATGAAAAGACCAAGAGATGGCGTTAGAATCGTCGTGTAATTTCATGAAAAGAAAAAGAGATGGCGTCAGAATCGCCGTGTAATTTCATGAAAAGATCAAGAGATGGCGTTAGAATCGCCGTGTAATTTCATGAAACGATCAAGAGATGGCGTTAGAATCGCCGTGTAATTTCATGAAACGACCAAGAGATGGCGTTAGAATCGCCTTGTAGTTTCATGAAAAGATCAAGAGATGGCGTTAGAATCGCTGTGTAATTTCATGAAACGACCAAGAGATGGCGTTAGAATCGCCGTGAAATTTCATGAAAAGACCAAGAGATGGCGTTAGAATCGCCGTGTAGTTTCATGAATAGATCAAGAGATGGCGTTAGAATCGCTGTGTAATTTCTTGAGAAGACCAAGAGATGGCGTTAGAATCGTTGTGTAATTTCATGAAACGACCAAGAGATGGCGTTAGAATCGCCGTGAAATTTCATGAAAAGACCAAGAGATGGCGTTAGAATCGCTGTGTAGTTTCATGAAAAGATCAAGAGATGGCGTTAGAATCGCTGTGTAATTTCTTGAGAAGACCAAGAGATGGCGTTAGAATCGCTGTGTAGTTTCATGAAAAGATCAAGAGATGGCGTTAGAATCATCGTGTAATTTCATTAAAAGTGTGTTAGCATTGCTTGTTACCACGCTACGGTCCAGAATCTTTGATGGATGAAGTTGATATTTTACACAAAAATGGGCTCCATAGGGCAGAAGATCCCTATTGTTTGGGAAGAATTATGCATGATGGGAAAGTCACTTTTTTTGCCAAAAACCGTTTTTTAGAAAACATTTATTTCTCCTAAACTGATAACCCTAGAGTTTTGAAATTTTAACATTATCTTTAAGGTTACAAATGGAACAAACGAAAAATATATTCAGAATTATAAAACAATGGGAAATATTTTTTTTTCAATAAAATGTAAAAATTTTGACTTATAATTCAATTTCAAACCTTGTGAGAGCAATACATGCCATACTGTTGGACGGATCAAAATGAAACTATGCCTAAAAATAGAACATTATGTGGAGAATGAGTTGAGATATTTTTTTTTCAAAATTACATTCGCTAATGGGGCGTTACAGTACGATTTCTGTTTTCAGAAAATTTTTTTTGACGCTAAACGGCTCATTAAAAAATAATGAAAATTTGACCAAAAATGGAACGAAAAATTAGCAATTCATAAAAAAAAATCATGAAGGTTCAATTACGGGAAAGAGCAATAAAGCTGTAAAAACTGTTTGTTTATCCTAGACTAAGAGATCACCTGCTATACTTGTCGAATTTTTTATATTTTTGTACATTGTTTACATTGACTTAGAAATTTTTTGAGCGAATCCACTGAGATAAGATTGATATTTATAAAGGAACAATTTAAATTGTTTATTGACTTATATGAAATGTAAGAGGAATAATATTGTGCAGGAAAATGATAACACTCACTCAGAAAAAATTCGTATATATGTTATTTGACAAAGAGGAAGGAAAATGATCTTATTAAATACTAAGAAGCCATAAAATTGCCAGTATAATAATTCTGTAAAAAACCAAAAATGTAAAAGATAATTCAAAATTGAAATCTTTCGTTTAGAGATTAATAAATGTAATTACCATACATCTTTAATAATAAATCATCTTAAAACAACATTTTCTTCGGTTTTTATGATGTTTTTCGGAGAAAAAAAGGGTATTTTCCTGTTATTACTGCTGTAGTTATACTAATGAAATTATTCGCATCAGCTGTGTTGTACAAAAATAAGCTTATATATTGGTATATCCTTCAATCACTATCTTTACTACCTCAGGAATGAAAGACTAATAATCATATCCCATTTAGATGTTTACGTTATGCTTAAATGAGACCTTATGTGTTATATACGCAAGAAATTTGATATTAAGTTACTTATAGTAAAGTTGAGTGTAAGCCACTCAAGATTTTTATTCTTGAATTCCATACCGATAATCCAAAATAAGCTAGAAATCTAACAACAAATAATACACTATTAATTATTCCTACGTTTCAGTCATCCTAGACTATCTTCAGGGATTTAAGATAATCATGATTAACAATTAATTTAAGAAAAACACAAACAATAATTATTATAAATATTTTAGTACTAATTATTACATTGCTATACTAATGAATTGACAACATTAAGATGACGAGGAGGTTACACCATCGCGGAGGTTCAAAAATTCCAGGTTTTCCAGTTTGATTCATCTGGTTGATTAAATTCACTAAAACACTATGATGCTGTCACTGAATCAGGGTCGTTGTTTTGTTGGTTTCCTGCATGGAGCTTTAAAATCCCTGCTGAAACTCGTTGTCTGGTTGTTGTGGTTGGGTTTATACTCTCTTATACACAGGGCTTCCAAAATTTGCAGTCTATTATGGTCTTTTTCTTGGTATACAATTTCTATGTTGTTGTTTAATTTTTCTCTGCTCAGTTTGAGGCTATGGATAGTATGGTAATGATCTTTTGGAGGCGCCAGTAGCAAGGTGCATAGTCAACTTCCGTGATAAAGTCGTTACCGTAGAGCCAATGTATGATGACCTGAGGAACTCACAGTTTCCTGTATTACAATTATAACGATCAACTACATTGGTTTTCTGGAGGAGAGGCTTTTGCTGTAAGTTATTTCTAACAATTAAGTTAGTTGTGGAGGCACTTTTGTAATAAATACTTATCTTAAGCCGGTCTTCAGGATTGGTGCATTTAGTATTAGTGCCTAGCTAGGCCAAGGATGGCTGGTTGAAGACTTGGTGGTGGTATCTGCGACATGTACCAACCAGCCATCCTTCAACAGCAGTAACAACAATCGAATGAAGAGGAAACCTAAACAGAACAAACAGAAGAGGAAACATAACGAAACCAATAACTCGAAGGGGTCTCTATGTTAAGAAGTTGGAGTCGAATGTCAACATCTTTTAATCAAGAGAGACTGTGCAACCTCTATTCCCATTGACATAAAGACAAAGGCTACTTTTCCTAGAAGACAAACGAGAGTAACAATTCAAATAAAAACAATATCCGTAGCAGACAATAGAGAAAACCAACACCCAACCACCACAAAAAACAAAATAGAAAGGGAACAGGAGTTCACTGCAAAGTGAGGCTTATGTTTTCTGCACAATAATCTTGTATCACAGAGGGACTGCGCAACCTCTATATCCATTGGCGGAATGACGGAGGCTTCGCTGGGCAGCGGGTAACTGGGACCGCATGCATGGACCTACAAATTCTACTCTCCTATTGGTCACCATTGTAACGAATCATATATATAAATGATCAAACCACAGTTGGGTTTTTGATTCTGACGAAGACCGCTTGTTACGGTTGAAAGATCTTAGTCTTGTTTTCCCATTTCTTATTGTGGTTTGATCATTAATTGTTATTTCACGTGTTTATGTGAAATCTTTATATATATATATATATATATATATATATATATATATATATACAGGTTTGATTAAATAATACGCCATATTTACGGTTGATTAGTTTCCTTGTGTATTTCTCAAGGGATCTGAATAATCTTCTTGTACAAACATCTAAATTGAATAGAACATTTCCAATGGTTCCATTGTCTTTAAATCTTGCATTTCCACTAATTTTACTATTGTCAACCGTAAATATGGCGTATTATTTAATCAAACCTGTATAAATGAAGGACTGCTTCCTAAATATACTAATATATATATATATATATATATATATATATATATATATATATAAGTTCAAAATTCATGAAGAGTAACACACAGAGGAATGAAACACTTACAAACTCAAATTTTCGGGCAATCCGTTTTCAGGAGGAAAGAGAAAGAGTGACCAAGCACGTTGTAGTCTCAACGGCAAGTAACCGACCCGGTAACCACCAGTGCTGCCCCTCGCACCCGGTCTTGAAGTAATAGAATTAAGAGCAGATGTAAACAGAAATTCAGATAAGCAGTAAAAGTACGCAAAATAAGTAAACTGAAATTTAAATTAGAGGATTTGAAACTACAATAAAAATTAAAAACCTCTATAGGACAATTCAACATTCATATAATTCATATTCATAAATTTGGTATGCAATAATCTGTGGATAGTTTAGTTAATCAACGTTTTTCTGCTCACGTTGTCTAGATCCTTACAGTCAAAAGTTTGACGATCCTAGCACCTTTGAGTAGATAGGCAAATGTTAATATAAGTTTCGAATGTTATTTTATTTTCTTTTTTTAGTATAAAATATTTACTAAAAATTAATCACTTTTCAAAAAGGTACGTTGAAATATGTAAGTTTTTAGTTGTTTGATTAGTATAGATTACTTTTTCTGGATTCGTTCTCATTAAGAAGAAAAGGCTAGACTTTACATATTAACTGTTGTTTGATATTTAGACATTTTTGAAAATATCATGAAGAAAAATATTATTTATAAAATTTCGTAATAATTTCTATACGACTTTATTTAAAAGACAAACAGTGTTTGTGTTTTAGCACAGTCACCAACATCAAGGAAGTAGTATTCGAGTTAACATACAGTCTCACTATTTCAACATACAGTTACTAATATGGAGGAAGTAGTATACGAGCTAGCATACAGTCTCACTATTTCAACATACAGTCACCAATATGAAGGAAGTAGTATTCGAGCTAACATACAGTCTCACTATTTCAACATACAGTCACCAATAATATCAAGAAAGTAGTATTTGAGCTAAAATACAGTCTCACTATTTCAACATACAGTCACCAATATCAAGAAAGTAGTATTTGAGCTAACATACAGTCTCACTATTTCAACATGCAGTCACCAATATGAAGGAAGTAGTATTCGAGCTAACAACGTACAGTCTCACTATTTCAACATACAGTCACCAATATCAAGGAAGTAGTATTCGAGCTAACATACAGTCTCACTGTTTCAACATACAGTCACCAATATGAAGGAAGTAGTATTTGAGCTAACATACGTACAGTCTCACTATTTCAACATACAGTCACCAATATCAAGGAAGTAGTATTCGAGCTAACATACAGTCTCACTATTTCAACATACAGTCACCAATATGAAGGAAGTAGTATTTGAGCTAACATACAGTCTCACTATTTCAACATACAGTCACTAATATGGAGGAAATAGTATACGAGCTAACATACAGTCTCACTATTTCAACATACAGTCATCAATATGAAGGAAGTAGTATTCGAGCTAACATACAGTCTCACTATTTCAACATAGAGTATACAACATACTACAGTCACCAATATCAAGGAAGTAGTATTCGAGCTAACATACAGTCTCACTATTTCAACATACAGTATACAACATACTACAGTCACCAATATCAAGGAAGTAGTATTCGAGCTAACATACAGTCTCACTATTTCAACACTGACATTATCAACATACTAACAAAGTCACCAAATCAAGGAAGTAGTATTCGAGCTAACATACAGTCTCACTATTTCAACATAAAGTCACCAATATCAAGGAAGTAGTATTCGAGCTAACATACAGTTTCAATATTTCAACATACAATATACAACATACTACAGTCACCAATATCAAGGAAGTAGTATTCGAGCTAACATACAGTCTCACTATTTCAACATACAGTCACCAATATCAAGGAAGTAGTATTGGAGCTAACATACAGTCTCACTATTTCAACATACAGTATACAACATACTACAGTCACCAATATCAAGGAACAAGTATTTGTGTGAACATTCAGTCTCAATATTATCACAAATGGTAGACAAGAAATGGAGTAGTCAGCTGTGCTTTTAAAATGTATATAAAGATGGTATTGATATAATAGAAGGACAGAATAAATTAAACTGTCTTTGTCCTAAGAACCAGGCCAACCGGTTAGCCTTGATTGAAAACTCCGGAAAAGATGTGCAGTCTAGCCACTTAATTGTCAAGTGCCTATCTGTTACATCCATTCCGTTCCGGTGTATGTTCGGAGAGGTGGTTAGAGGTGGTTCCTGAGCTACATCCACACCATAAATAGAATTAAATCACCCTAGGATATTACCTATAGTTTAATGTAAAAAAAAAAGAAAAAAAAAGTAACGTGTATAATGTATAATTAGACGTAAGATTAAGGTAAGCCCGACAACGTCTGACCTAGTTATGTTACATGGGATCTTCCTTTTTGCTCCGAAATATCATTCGTACCCAGTGTAACCGTTTCGCGATGTAAATATACTGTTGCGCGAATAGTATCGAGTTGCCCGCCTCCGCGTGGTCCACCTTGGGCGTCGCTATGTGAACATGGGACGGCTAAAGGGCAAATCGTAAAAAGACAACCTGACTTGATTTAAAAACAATATGGCCTGAAATATGGCTTGGTGCGTAAAAAGGTCAACACAGGTTAGAGGTGGTTAGAGCTTGCATACAGGAGTCCGTTGATTAAAGACAGAGAGCTACAAAACGGCATAAAAAGCCATTGCTTTCGCTGGCCGGGTACTCGGCACTGCGTAGGCCGGTCATGACCCCAGGCATTCATCCGTAAACACATCATTAGTCTCATATTGGCTGTAGTTGTAAACACAGCGTTTATTTGACGAGTCCATCATCGTTGTGTAATAACCAAGAATATTCTCTCCAGCCACTACCTTGGCAAGCAACCCGTGGTAAGCTAGATTACTCCTACCTCCAGCCGTAGGTATGAATCACTACCTGATGACCATTCTATGCAAGCGTTACTCAGCTTTTCTGAGACCTTGATCCAGAGAAACGCCCATTTTTGGACTTACCGGCTTGTCTAAAAGCTTCTAGTTGCGTGAGTAGCAGTATTTATATATGCATTCATCTGATAGCATCACAACAAACAAAAAAACAAATGGTTTTGTTTTCGTGAACAAAAACAATCTCTTTTTTTTGTGTTTGTTATGATGCTTTTAGAGTTAAATCCATCTAATTTAAATAATGCTACTTCAAAAAAAGCCTTGAAAATGATGAACAATTTTCGGCGAAACGACGGCTTATAATCAGGAGTACTTTTATTAGTCCGAGCTTCTTCGGACCAAATCCTCAAGAAGCTCGTTTTGAATGTTAAGAATCAGTGGTCTAGAAGATATATCAATATTTAATTATATTTGCTATGAAGGAGGATGTGTTTACGTTTTGATATTCTGCTCTTAATTACTTGAGGTAAATAAACTTTGTTTACAAGCAATCGTAATAATTAATTGATAATCGGAGTAGTATTGGAGTGATTGTGCGCCTCTAATTGCTTCTGGCACTCTACTCCGACCTTCGGAATTCGCGAGGTTACCCTGTTAAACTGCTATATGCGGGGATAAACGAAAGAGAAGAAGAAGGTGATCAGGAGCTGGGTCTGGACTGGGCCAACCTTTCACAAATTCACCTAAGGAGACGAAGAAGACTGTCCTGAAGAAGGAAAAAGGAAGTCACTTTCCCTCGAAACGTAGGGAACATGAATGGGCATTATCAATGATCGTTTGCGCAGATTCTGCAAAGAAGAGGAAGAAACACCGTTTAACCTGCTCTCTGACTGTCAAGCAACTTTGCTGGGGGCAGAGGTATGTAATTCGGGACACTCAACAAAACCATAGAAAAATTTTACCGCTGAACTCATCAAAAGTTTTGAGCTTCTTGAAGGCGTTGAAGCTAACTGCTGGGAGACAAAAAACTAGAAGTACAATAGATTTTAAGACGCAGTACTATAGTCACCCTCAAATAATAATAATAATAATAATAATTGATAATCATATTAAATGAAAACCTTTTTACCCTGAAAGTCAATTTTTACGTGCATTACACTCTACACGTATGAAGTATACGTACAGAGTGTATATACTTCATACACACTATATCACAGTATACTAGTAATTCGTGAGAACGTTTTATTTATTTCTTTTCAAAAACACTGACTTTTAGTTATTGTAAATTTTGTTATACTTATAAATTAGTTTCAGTTCTTTTATTTATTTTTTTATATTTTTTTATTGTATCGCTATTACTATTATTGGTTTCCGATATATATTTATACTTAAAATAAACAGTGACACATAGACTGAAACATAACAAAAGACTCACTTTTCAATATTTCGACCGTAATGGCGGTAGTCCTCAGGAGAAGAAGTGAATTGACGGGGGGACGACAGTCAACTAAACAGTCAGTTTAGTTGACTGTCGTCCCCCCGTCAATTCACTTCTTCTCCTGAGGACTACCGCCATTACGGTCGAAATATTGAAAAGTGAGTCTTTTGTTATGTTTCAGTCTATGTGTCACTGTTTATTTTAAGTGTTCTGTCCTGCCAGGCCGTTTTTCGTTTATCATGGTATATATATATATATATATATATATATATATATATGTTAGCTTCAGCAACTCAAAGGGACTACTTCAGCCCTATGACGACGAATGCCGAAATATCGTTGTGAGTCTTTTTGTGTGAGTTTTTATCTGTTTTTCTCTTTCCTTTGTGAACTTTTATATATATATATATTATATATATATATATATATATATGATCAAACCACAATAAGAAATGGGAAAACAAGACTAAAATCTTTCAACCGTAACAAGCTGTCTTCGTCAGAGTCAAAAACCCAACTGGCATTTGACTCTGACGAAGACAGCTTGTTACGGTTGAAAGATCTTGTCTTGTTTTCCCATTTCTTATTGTGGTTTGATCATTGATTGTTATTTCACGTGTTTATGTGAAATCCCTTTTTATTTATATATATATCTGTCTTCGGAGCGACTGACATCTATTTTTCTGATGACAAGGTGATTGAAATATAGCAGTGAGTTTGTGTTTCATGTTTTGTTGAAGGACTAATATTAAATTAAATATGGAATTGAGTATAATAACAGCTTTAGTTTTTGAGATATCCTATACAAGCACATAAAAAAACTGGGTGTATCAGTATGAAAAAGACCTCGTATCAGAACCTGTTTTTGTTATTAATCGCACTATTGAATGTTCTGAATAACATCATCCTCTACTAGAATCCAATATCAAGGAAGGAGTGTCGGAGCCAACAAACAGTCTAACTATTTTCACGGGTTTAACAAAAAAAGACATAGATAAGTCAGCTATGCTTTTAATCAATATCATTATCAATATAAAGATGAAATTGATATAACGGAAGATAATGACAGATTAAACTGCCACTGTTCTAACAAGCAGACATAGCAGTTGACCTTGTTTGAAAATCTCGAACGGATTAAAAGTTAGCTTACAGACCTCCAATAGGTGAAAGGTGTTATAGTAGACACTGACAGCCAAAGAAGTCTATAAAGCTTAAACCAATGCAGAAACAGAAGGGCATTAATTGTTGTAATTAGGGACCTGGTTAATAAGCTGGAGAGGGAGAGAAATATAGGGGTTTACTTCAACTGGCTATGAGTACACTGGCTGTTAGATGCTGGTATAGGTATACTGGATATGAGATGCTGGTATAGGTGTGCAAGCTATGTGTATACTGGATATGAGATGCTGGTATAGAAATTCTGTGTATGAGATGCTGGTATAGGTATGTAGGCTATGAGTATACTGGGTATGAGATACTGGTATAGGAGTACTGGTTATGAGTATACTGGGTAAGAGGTGCTGTATAGGTATACTGGGTATGAGTTGCCGGTTTAGGAATGCTGGATATGAGATTCTGGTATAGGTGTACTGAGTATGAGTATACTGGGTAAGAGGTGCTGTATAGGTATACTGGGTATGAGATTCCGGTTTAGGAATGCTGGATATGAGATTCTGGTATAGGTGTACTGAGTGTGAGTATACTGGGTAAGAGGTACTGTATAGGTATACTGGGTATGAGATGCCGGTTTAGGAATGCTGGATATGAGATTCTGGTATAGGTGTACTGGGTATGAGTATACTGGGAAAAAGGTGCTGGTATAGGTGTACTGGGTATGAGTATACTGGGGATGAATATGCTGGGTGTATAGGTATACTCATATGAGTATATAGGTTTGCACGGTATGAGATGCTAGTATAGGTATGCCGTGTATGAGATGCCGGTATAAGTACACTGGGTATGAGTATACCGGGTATGAGATGCTGGTATAGGTGTACTGGGTATGAGAATACTGGAGAAGAGGTGCTGTTATAGGTATACTGGGTATGAGTATACCGAGTATGAGATGCTGGTATAGTTGCACTGGCTATGAGTATACCGGGTATGAGATGCTGGTATAGGTATACTGGGTATGAGTATACTGGGTAAGAGGTGCTGGTATAGTTATACTGGGTATGAGATGCCTGTATAGGAATGCTGGATATGAGATGCTGGTATAGGTAGACTGGGTATGAGTATACTGGGTAAGAGGTGCTGTTATAGGTATACTGGGTATGAGTATGCTGGGTATATAGGTATAGGTTAGGTTAGGTTGCAGTGGTAGTCCCACAAGGGAACACACGTAGGCCGAGCATTGACCCTTTGTGACACCACACAATGAATATTCATTCTACAGTGGGAGTCCTAAATTTTGCCTAACTCAAGTGTATGTAGAGTAGGGATCTTTAACGAGTACCTGACATCGTACAGGCTCGGGACCGACAGTTTAACGTCCTTCTCCGAGGGACGACGTGCTCAGATTTATTCACCTCCCGCGTGAATAAATCGAGGGCCAGGTGGGGATCGAATCCGGTTCTATCAGTTCAGAGGCGAGCACGTAACCACTGAGCTAGCCTGACCCCTGGGGTGTATAGGTATACTCATACGAGTATATAGGTCTGCAGGGTATGAGATGCTAGTATAGGTATGCTGTGTATGATATGCTGGAATAGGTATACCGGGTATGAGATGCTGGTATAGGTATACTGATTATATATGAATGTAGTTATTATTATAACTATGAATATAGTTATGATATAAATTATTATATTATTATATTTAAAGTGTTTATACATTTTTTGGGACTCCCTGTACATAAAGGAACAAAATTAAATGAAAGACACACACTTACAGTCTCTTATTTCGGATTGAAGCATCATTAGGAGAGATAAGAGAGGGAAAGTAAGCGCACTGGTGCAGATACAATTGGAGACTCAACGGTTGGAGTGTACTTAACCAGAAAAAACGCACACCACACACTCTAACATAACTCAGATAATCGCATACACATCACATTGGGAGTCCTAAATTTTGCCTATACTAAGTGTGTTTAGATTAGTGATCTGTTACGAGGCTTGACATAGTTTATGATGACATCGTACAAGTTTGGGACCGATGGCTTAATGCCCTCTCTCCGGAGGACGACGTGCTCAGACTTATTCACTTCCTGCGTGAATAAATCGAAGGCCAGAGTGGGTATTGAACCACGAATCTACTAGTCTAGAGGTGAGAACGTTGCAACTGGGCTAACCTAACCCCCTTATGCATGGTTCTGTTTAAGGAATTGTTTAGTTTTAAACAAAGGGTGCTTAATAAGTCGATCGCAAGGGTATTGTTGAATTATTAAAGTATTAATGAATGGTTCCAACATGCTCAAATAAATCTATTTCATACTGGGATAAAACGATAACAACAAAGTCTCCAGACAAAAGAAGTTTTTTGTATCAGAAGAAGTGAATTGAACACTTCGTGTTCATCATCAGGTAAACTTCTAAAATTAAGTTATAAAAATAAACCACAGTCACACAGGAGAAGTTTTTTATTCAAACTACGAGTTTCAAACACTTCGTGTTCATCATCAGGTAAACTTCTAAAATTAAGTTACAAAAATAAACCACAGTCACATAAAGAAGTTTTTTTTATTCAAACTACGTGTTTCAAATACTTCGTGTTAATCGTCAGGTAAAGTTCTATAATATGTAGAAGTTACTTGATGATGAACACGGTGTGTTTGAAACTCGTAGTTTGAATAAAAAACTTCTCCTGTATCATCAGGTAAAGTTCTATACTATGTAAAATTTACCTGATGATGAACACAGTGTGTTTGAAACTCGTAGTTTGAATAAAAAAACTTTTTTTTTTAGATTTTGTTATTATTGTTCTACTTCAGTATAAGTAAATACTACAGAATTACAGATTACACAATTAATTAGTTAAATCCATTTAAATATAAAAAAAGCACACAAAATCATCGTCATCATTGGAAAAACGTCAAAAATGACTTGGGAGACCAAAAAAGATGTAAAAACATGAAACTCTTTAGTTTTTATTCACGTATACGAGCATATACGTATAGAAACACATACGGGATAAATACGTATGTATTCATGTATACGTATATGAGCACTTATATGGATAGAACATATGTATTCACGTATTCGGGCACTTTCGTGAATAAATACGTATTCATACCCGTATACGAGCACATACGGGATAAATACGTATGCACTGACGTATAGAAGCGTATACGTATACAAGCACACACATGGATAAATACGTATTTATTCACAATACGAGTACATATGGAATGTATTTATGATTAATATACTGTCCTAATGGTAAAGTAAAAAAAAAAGTGATATTAAGTTGACTAATTCGAGTAGTAGAGAGTTTTAGGAGTAAGTGGAGTGATGCTGCGATTAGAGTGGTGATGACAAAGACAAAGGTCTGCCTCTGGTGCTGGAGATGCTGATGGTTTGGGGGGGGGGGGGGTGAAGATGGTGGAGGGGGGCTGGCGAGGAAGCAGAACAGAAGTCGTCTTCGCTATGGCCGTGTCTCTTCTCCTGGTGGTCGGGCTCCTATCCAGCATCTCTTTAGGTAACTCATTATTATGACTATCAATCACACTCGTCTTTGTGGCTTAACCCAAACATTGCTCACCATAACACATAGATAAGAGTAACCAAACCTTTGTCAAGTCCACTATCATACGTATGTGCTCGTATGCCTGAATAAATATGTATTTATTCACGGATTTTCTTGTATACGTGAATAAATATGTATTTATCCACGAATGTGCTCACATACGTATACACACGTATAGGTGAATAAATACGTATTTATCCACTATGTGCTCATATACATATACACTTGTTTACGTGAATGAATGCATATCTATCCCGTATGTGTTCGTATAAGTATGTGCTCGTATTGTAAATAAATACGTATTTATCCATGTATGTGCTTGGATACGTATACGCTTCTATACGTCAAGACATACGTATTTATTCCACATGTTCTCGTATACGGGAAT
>JAPFBL010000805.1:0-87960 GCA_026182355.1 Hermatobates lingyangjiaoensis
AATAATTTATAAAATTTTCTAAAAATTTTATTTATTTATAATTTACAAAATAATGTTGTTCTTTTTTCTTTAAGCCAAACTTTTTTTAAAATATCTATGGCACAATAGTTGAGAGCAAAATATTGTTGCTAAAGAAACTGTTGGTAAGGTTGTGAGAAAATAAACTTCATGCCTTGTAAAATATCTTTCTTGTTCAAATGATTACATTTCCATGGGAAACTTATTTTTGGTTTGAAAGGTAGACAAGTTTCGAAACTGTTTGAAAAGGAAAAAAAAGAGAGTTTCTTCTTCTGATAGACGGTATACTATAATTTGATACTTCAGTACTTAATAATAAAGAATATCTAAAATTGAAGGGTAAAAATCTAATGAAATGGTCTCCACATATAAAAATTTTAATGATATAAACAACGCGTTTCGAACACGTAGTGTTCTTCCTCAGGCATTAATAAGGATGAGTGCCTCTGAATAAGACTCATTATATCATTATATCACTTGTTTATATCATTAAAATTTTTATATGTGGAGACCATTTCATTAGATTTTTACCCTACAATGAGTAAATACCACATAATAACTGATTGCACTACATTAGAATATCTAAAATATGTATATAAGAATGTTTTCCTTATCTCCACCACAATTTTTAACATTATTTTTTTTTGTTATCGAGGTTCGGTCTAGCTTCAATAATATGGTTGTAGTTTCCTGGTTTTTTTTTTATCTAAAACTATATAAATATATGAGTTTTTAGGGTTGTTTTGAGTTATCAAGTCTGATTAGAAGGTTCGAAAAACCTTCACTAGAGCATCACACTAGCTGATTTGAACACAAATCGTTATGTAGTTGTTTCCACACAATAGAAAAATACCAAGGTAATTATGTATATTTATTAAATAATGTAATATAATTACTTTTAAATCATTAGGTTGTGCAATCCGTAATAGTGTGGTATTTACATATTCTGAGGTAAAATGGATAAACCAACAAAAGTTTCCACACAAATGAAGTTTTATTCAACGCGTTTCGAACACATTTTGTGTTCGAATTGCACAACTCTATTACCAGAGTTGTTTTCACTGGACCAACCCGTCAGTACCACATCCTTGGTGTCTTCCTGATAATGAACACAAAGTGTTTGAAACACGTTGAATAAAACTTCATTTGTGTGGAGATTTTTATTGGTTTATCCATTTTACTTCAGAATAATTACTTTTCATGTTATTGTAATTAAAATTCTGTATTGATGTAGCCCTGAAGATGTCTACAAATATAGACGAAACGTCGGCTTAATGGTGTTGTATTATTGAAGCTGGACCAAACCTCGATAAAAAAAGAGAAATAGTGTTTTATATATATATATACATACAATTAAAATAAGCAGTGACACATAAACAGAAACACAACAAAGACTCACTCTTCAATATTTCGACCGTAATGGCGGTCGAAATATTGAAAAGTGAGTCTTTGTTGTGTTTCTGTTTATGTGTCACTGCTTATTTTAATTGTTATTTGTCCTGCCGGACCGTTTTTCGTTTATCACGGTATATATATATATATATATATATATATATATATATATATATATATATATATATATATTCCTTTGTGAGTAAAAACTATGTGTTAAGTTTAGTCTTTGGGAGTTAGAAGCTATTAAAATTTCATTAGCTAAGTCAACAGATTTCAATAAGCAGTAAAGTCGAAGATTAATTTTCCAGAATGTGCAATCCTGAGTAAGGATTGCGTTTAATTTCATTAGTGTTTGTTTACTGGGAGTTGACTCGAAGGGTTATCAATAAAGCGCTACTTGGATTTAGAAAACACTATTACTCACGATGGAGTCTTGCAAACTAAAGTGTGAAAAACCATTAGCTCTCAGCATATTGTCTAAACGCCTTGCTTTCCCAAAGCCCTTGTTTTTGCTATCTGTCAGAAATAGATAGGTTGGTGTTTTTTTTTATGGCTTCATTTTGAGGGAGATTAATGAGGAGGTTTAATGGAGGAGTTTCAATATACTTTTGGGTTAATATGCAGAATAAGGGGTCCCCCGCCATCTTGACATATTAAGTCTTAAGTTATAATATATATATATATATATATATATATTAGTATATTTAGGAAGCAGTCCTTCATTTATACAGGTTTGATTAAACAATACGCCATATTTACGGTTGACTAGTTTTCTTGTGTATTTCTCAAGGGATCTGAATAATCTTCTTGTACAAACATCTAAATTGAATAGAACATTTCCAATGGTTCCATTGTCTTTAAATCTTGCATTTCCACTAATTTTACGATTGTCACAACAGTCACAACTAGTACTATTAGTTTCTTTTAATTGTATATATATATATATAATATATATATATGTGTGTGTGTGTGTGTGTGTGTGTGTGTTTGTGTAGTTCAATGTACATAAAGAAACGTGGAGAAATTAAAAACACAAACTTACAGTCTCTAATTTTCGGTTGAACCGTCTTCAGGAGAGATAAGAAAGGGAAACCAAGCGCACTGGTACAGAGACGGTTGGAGACCTGTACCAGTTGGAGACGGCACCGTCTCTGTACCAGTGCGCTTGGTTTCCCTTTCTTATCTCTCCTGAAGACGGTTCAACCGAAAATTAGAGACTGTAAGTGTGTGTTTTTAATTTCTCTACGTTTCTTTATGTACATTGAACTGTATTTGTCCATTTCGGATCATATTTTCATCAAAAAAGTTTATATATATATATATATATATATATATCAATGATCAAACCACAATAATAATATTGTGGTTTGATCATTGATTGTTATTTCACGTGTTTATGTGAAATCTTTTTATATATGTATATATATACAACTAAAAAATGATAGATCGGGATGCGGTCAGTTTCTTCCACTTTCAATTCAAACTCTCATTGCCGACGTTTCGATTTTATTTAAAATCTTTTCCAAAGGCCTACAAACAGAGGAAAACAAGAATTTTAATACGTACAATTGAATTGTTTGAATTGAAAGTGGAAGAAACTGACCGCATCCCGATCTATCATTTTTTAGTTGTATATCTGTCACACGGTCGAGAATTTATTACTGTTTATATATATATATATTCGTAAATTTTGGTAGCAGCCCTTCTTTGACACACACATTATTGAAAATGACACCAAATTTAGCTGATACCTGTTTCTTAACAAGTTTCTCAATTTTTCTAAATAACACTCTCGTTATTTCGTCTACACAATAAAGTACATCTCCTATGGTCGACATGTTTCGAATGATCAACATTCATCATCAGGACGTGAATAACATCTAAGGTGAATTATCTGGTTTATTATATATACATGGAGAAGGTAGAAGGGGTTGTTTTCCATAAAGTTTAAGAAATGGTGGGCGTTAATCCTGTGGGGTGAGTGGCCTCTCGGCCTGAGTCGCTACCTGCAAGGGTTTCTGGATGTGAACTAAACAGCTTCAAAATACGGCTACTGTTTTCGACCTAAATATTTAGGCGTGGCTTCAGTTTTTGAATTAATATAGCCTCTAAAATTTTTAGTTTATGGTGGTTACCTTCTTTTTTTATAATTTTAGTATTAGCAACCAGCATCTCTCGGGTTAATTTAACATTATGCTTGTCTTGTGTATGTTTTTTGGGTGCTTAGCATGTTAAATTAAAATCGATGACTCATGCTTAGTCATTGCTATAATTAGATTAAAAGGATAGTACAGGTTAATATAAAGAGAAGGTCAAAGGTCAATAATGAACAGCGGTTTTATTCTAACCGCTTGTTTCTTGTTCATTATTGACCTTTGACCTTCTCTTTATATTAACCAGTTCCTGATACTGAACTGACCGAGACCCGATAAACTTTAGTTTTGTTTCTATTCTACGGTCGATACTTTTATCAATATATTATATATATAACATAGTTATAATTTTGTTGTTAACTTCAAGAACAGAGTCTGATGGAAATTAAATAACAGAATCTTATAATTAATTAAATTGTCTAGTAATAATATTAATGAAAAGTTTCATAAAAATTTCGGCACATCAAAGAAGTTTTATCATCTAAATAACGCGTTTCGAACACATAGTGTTCTTCTTTAGGCATAAAATCAAGTTCAGGAGTCTATCGTACCACAATTGTGAGTGGTCTAGTCTTCCTGTTTTATCACTGATTCAGAAGATTTATTTTATCACCAAAGAAGAACGCTATGTGTTCGAAACGCGTTGTTTAGATGATAAAACTTCATTAAATTTTTTTACCCTACAATGAATAAATACCTTATAATGATTGATTGCACTACCTTAATTTTTAAAAGATAAATTGTGTTTTAACAATTTTCAACTTGGTAACAATTTTAACTTTAAAAATTTTGTTTAAAATTCAAAATGTCAATATTTTTTTACAATTAAATCATTATAGTGTTACTGACCAGTTGTACCACAGACTCTAAAGCTTGATTTTATGCTTGAAGAAGAACCTACGTGTTCTAAACGCGTTGTTTAGATTATTAAACTTATATTTTTAAATAACGCCTAATATTTTGCTTGTATCTGTTTCTTATATGATTTCTCTAATTTCTGGAATTTCTTTCATGTTTTTTCATTAAAACTATGAAGCTTATCACCAATTTTACTATTCACCAATATTACCAATGTACCAGATTCATCATCAGGACAATAATGAGAATAACATGATAATAATGTCCTGACTGATGATGAAGGTGGTACATTCGAAACATGTTGGCTAATAATATTGGTGATAAGCTTTATAGTTTTAATGATGAGACGAAAAAGGAATTCCGGAAACTGGAGAAATTGTGTAAGGAACAGATACAAGCCAAATATGGGGCGTTATTTAACTATATATAATCAATGATCAAACCACAATAAGAAAATGGGAAAGCAAGACTAAGATCTTTCAACCGTAACAAGCGGTCTTCGTCAGAGTCAGTTGGGTTTTTGACTCTGACGAAGACCGCTTGTTACGGTTGAAAGATCTTAGTCTTGCTTTCTCATTTTCTTATTGTGGTTTGATCATTGATTGTTATTTCACGTGTTTATGTGAAATCTTTTTAACTATATATGTTTAAATGAAGGACTGCTTCCAACTTTTACAAATATTATTAAACTTATTGTAGGGTAAAAATCTAATGAAATGGTCTCCACATATAAAACTTTTAATGATATAAACAACGCGTTTCGAACACGTAGTGTTCTTCTTCAGGCATTAACTAAAAAATACAATGACACCAGAGTTTAGTTAATGCCTGAAGAAGAACACTACGTGTTCGAAACGCGTTGTTTATATCATTAAAAGTTTTATATGTGGAGACCATTTCATTAGATTTTTACCCTACAATGAGTAAATACCACATAATAACTGATTGCACTACATTAGTATTATTAAACTTGTATATGTAGAAACTATGAACTTTTTTACTCTTTACAATAAATAAAGACAACATAATAATTGATTGTGCTACCTTAGAATATTCTATTAAATTGTGCTTTAATAATTGTCAACTTTAAAAACTTGTTAAAAATTCAACATGCCGATAATTGTTTAACAATTAAATCATTTACGTGTTACTGATTTGGATTTCAAGTGTCTGAAATGCAAATGTGTTGTACAGTAAGCGAGTGACACCTTGCATTGAGACACTATTATGAAGAAATTAACCTTTTCCGCACGACCAACTCTATCCTTGGTGGCTTACACTCACTTCAAATTCATAAAAATCGTCGACACGCATATCCATAGAGCTTTCTTTTATTTTTAAGTTTTATTCCAACATGTTCCATATTACATGCATTAATTACATATTTTCTACAATAATTCTTAATTTTACATTAATACATAATATTTTTTTGTGTGCAATAAACATTTTGTTGTATTAATGTACTAGAATATTTTTTTTTTTTTTTGGGGTACGATGGTGAAATTCATTTACGCAGAATCAAACCACAACATGAAATGGGGAAAAAAAGACTAGTTTTCATTGATAATTGATTGTTTGATCATTGATTGTTATTAATCAATGCCTTTGTACTAAGGCAAGAACATATTTCATTAGCCATCTTTCAAGTTTTCTCACACTTGTTTTGAATCTTTCCGGTACCAAAAACACTAGTTCTCCAAATAATTTATTACTCATAAAATGACATGTTTCGATCTCCTGGACCATCTTCAAAGTTATTCGTTTTTTAAAAGACTTACAATTAATTACCGCTATACATTACTTAAATTTTATCTGAAGACCTGAATTTTATACCTGAAGAAGTGATCGAATCCTGATTTCACGGTCAATACTTTTATCAATAATTATATTATACATATATACGTTTCACGATGAATCACAAACACGGAACTAAGGAACAAACACACTTACTGTCTTGACACAATTTTCTGTTGAAACAACCTGGATACCAACTGTCGCTTCACAAGTGCGCTTGGTGCCCCTATCTCAACTCTCCTAATGACGGTTCAACCGAAAATTAGAGATAGTAAGTGTGTTTGTTCCTTAGTTCTGTGTTTGTGATTCATCGTGAAACGTTTGTTGTCCTTTCGGATCGTTTTCCTGTTTACAAACTATATATACATAAAAAGATTTCACATAAACACGTGAAATAACAATCAATGATCAAACCACAATAAGAAATGGGAAAACAAGACTAAGATCTTTCAACCGTAACAAGTGGTCTTCGTCAGAGTCAAAAACCCAACAGAGTCAAAAATCAGTTGGGTTTTTGACTCTGACGAAGACCGCTTGTTACGGTTGAAAGATCTTAGTCTTGTTTTCCATTTCTTATTGTGGTTTGATCATATATCTATATATATATGTTAGCTTCAGCTACTCAAAGGGACTACTTCTACCCGATGACGACGACTGTCGAAATATCGTTGTGAGTCTTTTGTGTGTGTCTTTATTTGTGTTTTCTCTTTCCTGTGTGAACTATATATATATATATATTACGCAAGTGAACATTCGCAAGGTGACTGCAATGGGAGACAATATTTCTGACTATTCTTCTTCTTTTACTATGAAATGTAAGTCACTTCAAGTAATCCACTTGTTAAGAGATTTTTTTTAAAATAAACCATGAACAAATGTAAGTTAAAAAAAACCTTTTTATCCTACACTTTCACATCATTATATTGGATAAGTTGGAACTTATTGTTTCATTAAATATTCAAATAAAAAAAAGTTTGATTAAATTTCTTTGGCAGTTTTTTTTTCTGCATGCATATTATTATTACCACTGAGGTTGATATGATTTACATGGCAAACCGGCATATCTCGTAAGATGATCTTGGTGTCGTTGAAGCGCTTTCGGACATTGTCCATCTTCGATCGCAACTAACCTACTGACCTGTTATAAAGAGGGTTGGTTATCTGTCAAGTCCACTGCTATCCTGATATTATTACTTTGATTTTATTTAGTTATTTTATGATTTTTAGTTTTTATCTATAGACAGGTTAGAAAACACAATGGACTACAGAAAGGACACACACACACAGACATCATCGAAAAAACTTCATAAAACGACTTCTAGGACCTCAAAACATGTAATTCCGTCAAAATCTCGAGATCGAATTTTTTCACGATCACTATACTTTACTTATAGTAAAGTAATAAAAAGACGACTGGGCGAAGTTAAAAAATATAAGAATAAATCAAACTAGAGAATAGCTAAAAACTAAAAATCAAAAATAACTAAATAAAATCAAAGTAATAATATCAGGATAGCAGTGGGACTTGACAGATAACCAAACCCCTTTATAACAGTTTAGTAGATTTGTTACGATCGAAGATGGACAACGTCCGAAAACGCTCCAACGATTCTAAGATCATCTTACGAGGTATAACAGTTTGCCATATTAATAATATAAGTTTTTTTCTGTCTAACATTTTTACTCTTTTCATATCCTCGCTCCCTGATAACATTGATTACTGATTGCAGGCAGTTTTTCACTAAGTTTTTTAGATAAATCGGTTTTTGATTCATAACATGGGAAGAGTAATAATTAAAAATTCATTACTTGTAGAATTTATATACCAAGAAGTTACTGTATTACCATTTTCATGCCTTATATTTTTTTTGATCCAGAAATACAAATATAGCATCTATCCTGTATCTTTCTATTTTTGTTATTCTTTTTCATATAGTAATCTGAATAAACTATATTTAGGGTGCCAGTTTAGCTCAGTGGTTACGTACTCGCATCTGAACTGATAGGACCGGGGTTCGATCCCCACCTGGCCCTCGATTTATTCATGCGGGAGGTGAATAAATCTGAGCGCGTTGTCCCTCGGAGAAGGACGTAAACTGTCGGTTCGGAGCCTGTACGATGTCAGAAATCGTTAAAGATCCCTACTCCAAATACATTTGAGTTAGACAAAATTTAGGACTCCCAGTGTAGAATCAATCTTCATTGTGTGGTATCACAAAGAGCCAATGCTCGGCCTAAGTGTGTTCCTTTGTGGGACTGCTGCTGCAACCTAACCTAACCTAACTACATTTATAACACGTTTTCTTCTTTTTCAACAACTAAACAAAAAAAATCTCACTGCATAGCAATATTTATAGTTTACAAACACAGGTGGGATTAACGCTACTGAACTAGAAGCATTCAATATTAATAAAGTAATGGTTTAGATTTTATGTAGGAAAATTTATAGCTAAAGGAACACGATGAGTAAAGAAGAAGAACTTTAAAAATGCCATGTGAAACAAGTACAGACAATACTCGACGTACGTTTTAGTTACGTTTCTTAACGTAACTAAAGTTAGTTCAGCCTAACTTTTGAACGGCTGAAAGTAAGTTAGAAATGAGCGTAAGTTGTTACTATACGTTCTAGTAATTTATACCGTTCATACTATAGTATGCATTCTAGACATATCAAAAACCCAATTGATGAAGAGCGCTTGTTACGGTTGAAAGATCTTAGTCTTGTTTTCCCATTTTCTTATTGTGGTTTAATCATTGATTGTTATTTCACGTGTTTATGTGAAATCTTTTTATATATATATATATATAATATATATACTTTTTCGTTGGAAATATGATCCAAAACGGACAAATATAGTTCAATATTGACAAAGAAACATAGAGAAATCAAAAGAACACACTCACAGTCTCTAATTTTCGTTTTGAACCCCGAAAATTAGGTTATTGGTTAATAATACGAAAATTATTAATTGGTTCAAACCGAAAATTAGAGACTGTAAGTGTGTTCTTTTGATTTCTCTATGTTTCTTTGTCTATATTGAACTATATATATATATATATATATATAAACTTTAACACAGAGAAAAGAACACAGAAAGACACTACAGAACTCACTTCGATATTTCGACATCCGTCGTCATCGGGAAGAAGTGCGAAGTACTCGCGTTGAGAAGCAAACTGCTACTCTATATATATATATATATATATAATATATATATATATATATATATTAGTGTACTTCGGTAGCAGTCCTTCTTTTATACATGATTGGTTATACACGACTGAATATGGTCGGTCGATGATCTTCTTCTCCAACTTTTCAAGTTTGCGAAAAATTAATTTTTCGTCGTGAGAACAACGGTTCAGGGAATGAATTCTTCTTGTCGACGCGTTTCGACTGTCTTCTGCAGTCATTTTCAAGACATATATATATTTATATATATATAACTTTAAATTACACAAAGCACGACACAGAAAAGAGAATGCAAAGAAAACTTACAGAATTCAATATTTCGAACTGTTGTTCGTCATCAGGAGAGTAGACTAGTAGAGAGGACGAAGTGAGAGAGATCTCCCCACGTCGAAGAACGGAGCGCGAATCATATATATATATATATATATATATATATATAAAGATTTCACATAAACACGTGAAACAACAATCAATGATCAAACCACAATAAGAAATGGGAAAACAAGACTAAGATCTTTCAACCGTAACAAGCGGTCTTGATATATATATATATATATTATATATAAATATGCTTATTTCCGATTAAACAATAGCCAATGCAAGTTCTCTGCTTTTTTTTTTATTTTCACTAAAACACTAACTAAGCCTGTCGCAATAAATAAATGTCATTAAGTTAGGCAATATGTGTTGAAAATGATTAATCTTGCTTGAGTTGAATCAAGCAGTGATGAAAGATGACTGCTAAGAGGAGAAAGGATCGATGCTTGACTGGTATTGTCTGGGAAACAAAAGAAGCAGGAGAGCTGTAGAGGCAGGCACTACAACACATGTACACACCACAGCATTCTCTTGGCTTTAAAATCAAATCGAACACCTCTCTCTACAATCCACACAACTAAAACTAATTCATATATTAAATGTTACTATACATATATAGTTACAGGGGGTATAAAATAGTTAAAATGACCTTAGAATGTTCACTTTTATGTGTTTTCTGCCGAAATGCAACAATGAATGGAGTTCCGGTGTATTCTCAAGACACACACACACACACACACACACACACACACACACAGAAAAACGTAGATAGGTAATTGATAGATAGATAGATAGAGAGTGAGAGAGAGAGAAATAGAAAGAAAGAGAGAGAGAGTGAGAGAGAGAATTAGAAAGAGAGAGATAGAAATAGTGAGAGAGAGAATTAGAAAAAGTGACAGAGAAAGAGAAAATTAAAAAGAGTGAGATAGAAAAAGAGAGATATAGAAAGAGAGAGAGAAAGAGAGACAGAGAGAAATAAAAAGAGAGAGAGAGAATTAGATAAAGTGAGAGAGGAAGAGAAAATTAAAAAGAGAGAGAGACAGAGAGAAATAAATAGAGAGAGAATTAGAAAAAGTGAGAGAGAAAGAGAAAGAGAAAATTAAAAAGAGTGAGAGAGTAAAAGAGAGAGATATAGAAAGAGAGAGAGACAGAGAGAAATAAAAAGAGAGAGAGAGAGAGAGAGAATTAGAAAAAGTGAGAGAGGAAGAGAAAATTAAAAAGAGTGAGAGAGAAAAAGAGAGAGAGACAGAGAGAAATAAATAAATAGAGAGAGAGAGTGAGAGAGAATTAGAAAAAGTGAGAGAGAAAGAGAAATTAAAAAGAGTGAGAGAGAAAAAGAGAGAGATATATAGAAAGAGAGAGGGAAAGATAGACAGAGAGAAATAAGAAGAGTGAAAGAGAGAGAGAGAGAGACAGACAAAGAGAGAGAGAGAGAGAGAGAGAGAGAGAGAGAGAGAGAGAGAGAAAGGGAGATAAATAGAAAGAAAGAGGGAGAGAGAGAAAGATAGAGTAAGCGAGAATAGAAAGAAAGTTGGAGAGAGAATGAGAGTGAGAGAGAGAGATAGAAATAGTGAGAGAGAGAATTAGAAAAAGTGAGAGAGAAAGAGAAAATTAAAAAGAGAGAGAGATAGAAAGAGAGAGAGAGAGAGAGAGAGAGAGAGAGAGAGAGTGAGAGAGAGAATTAGAAAAAGTGAGAGAGAAAGAGAAAATTAAAAGGAGTGAGAGAGGAAAAGAGAGAGAGATATAGAAAGAGAGAGAGAGAGAGAGGAGAGAGAGAGAGAAATAAAAAGAGTGAAAGAGAGAGAGACAGACAGACAGACAAAGAGAGAGAGTGAGAAAGAGGGAGAGAGAGAAAGATAGAGTGAGTGAGAATAGAAAGAAAGATGGAGAGAGGGAGAGAGAATGAGAGTGAGAGAGAGACACAGAAAAAGGGATAAAGTGGGCGAGAGAGAGAGAGAGAGAGAGAGAGAGAGAGAGTGAGAGAGAGACAGCGCAAGAGATAAATAGAAAGAAAGACAGAGAGAGAGAGAGAGAGAGGAATGGAAAGAGATAGATAGATAGATAGAAATAGGGAGATAGAGAGAGAGAGAGAGAGAGAGAGAAAAGTATATACACATCTTCATTTAAAACTCGATAATGGTATCGAGCAGGTTATACAATAGAAATAAACGTATATGTCGACAATTACAAAGTAGTATATAAATGATCATATACCATACAACCATTCTACAGATATGAAAAAGGTTTATGTGAAGCCCCCATGACTTGCAATACATGACTCATACATATGACTCATCAAACACGAATGAAACCATAAAACTGGTCAACACATTTTTTAGTGCCCTATGTTTTTAAGCTGATTTAGATTAATTTAAGGCTGCTGATTCCGAAAATCATACTAATTTTTTTCTCAACAAGTCAAGTTATTAAGAAGTTTTTCTATTTTCTTCAAATTTCTTTTTTTACTCTAAAATTAGAGGTTTTTTAATTTTAGCACATTAAATATATGCTAGCGTCATAATTAAAATTGTAGGTTATTATTGTGATCTATGTTAAATGATTACGAGTATGACATCACACTTAATGCTTTTACTTGCGTTGCAGATTTTTAGAGGGAGATAGATAGATAGTGAGATAGTGAGAGAGAGAGAGAGGGAGAGAGAGTGAGAGAGAGAGCTAGAAATAGAGAGAGAGAGAGAGAGAGACGGAGAGAGAGAGAGAGAAAGAGAGAGAGAGAGAGAGAGAGCGAGCTAGAAATAGAGAGAGAGAGAGAGAGCTAGAAATAGAGAAAGAGAGAAAGACATGCTTTTAATGTATAATATTTTTTAATTAACTTAAAAATCAATAATTAATAATAGGCAGAAAAATGTCGTCACTTAGTGCATCAACACCATACTACTGTTTCACAAAACAACATGCTATTTTAAAACTATATAGCTGACTCATGTGTTGTAATTATTCTTGAACACTGTTTACAACACAACTATTGCAAAAAAAAAAAATCAAGGAAAAAAATTACCACTTGAAGGTGGTCTGGTTCATTAGAATTCTCTTGGAAGGCGTAGAAGTTTAATTATTCAAAGAATGAGAAACTATTTGATTCGTTACAATGTAGGAGATTATATAAGAATTATAAAACTATTTACAGTTAATGAACAGCAGTCTCAAACGTTATCAGAGTGCAAGTTTGTTCAGGAGTTATCGTACGTAAAGAACAATTAAATTACTTAAAAGATTTATTTTCATATTTTTTTTTCAAACGCCCTCAATATTTTGATATCGTTGTTGGTCACTCGTCGCGATCATATGTTCACAGTTTTGACTATACTACTATACTACTACTACACTACTACTACTACTACTACTACTACTACTACTACTACTACTACTACTATTACTATGATGGTACTACTATAGTCACAGTTTTGAGTATATTGCATGTGTTGTTTTCATGTGAGAGGCTAGAAGCGTCTTTGTTTCCATCTACTCGGTAACTTTATGCTGTTGGAAATAAAGGAGCAAAGAGTTTGTATTAATTATTGTTTAAAATTGAAAAAAAGTACTCAAGAACTCTTGAAATTTTTGATAGTGAGGTACAGTGAGTCAATTTGAGCAAAAAAAAAAAAAATGTTTATAAACGTTATAAGTTATTCTGCAGATAATTATTTTTTAAAGAGTAAAAAAAGTACCGAGAGTGCAAACACTAGTCTAACCTTTATTCTTTTAACATAAAAACAACATATGCTGTGTCATCAAATCTGTGAAAATATGATCATGACGAGTGTAGCAAAACAACAAAAACCTTTTGAAATTAGTGTACAGAGCACTTAAAATTAAAAAAGTGTCCTTATTTTTTCATCATACCTCGTGTAATTACATATTTAAAGGAAAAACACCACTGAAACTATTAAACGAAAAAAAAAAAAAGAAAGATTCTAAGCTATTTTGAGTGTTATTTATTTTTCTTGAATTACTCTTAGCGATCATTTACCTAATTAGAGATTCACGTATGATTATTGTGACCCTTCCGAATATATATATATAGTTCAATATAGACAAAGAAACATAGGGAAATCAAAAGAACACACTTACAGTCTCTAATTTTCGGTTTGAACCGTCTTCAGGAGAGATAAGAGAGGGAAACCAACCGTCTCTGAACCAGTGCGCTTGGTTTCCCTCTCTTATCTCTCCTGAAGACGGTTCAAACCGAAAATTAGAGACTGTAAGTTTGTTCTTTTGATTTCTCTATGTTCCTTGTCTATATTGAACTATATCTGTCCGTTTTTGATCGTATTTCCAACGAAAAAAAGTGAATATATATATATATTATATATATATATATTTATATATATATTATGAGTAGCAGTTTGCTTCTCAAAGCGAGTACTTCGCACTTCTTCCCGATGACGATGAATCTCGAAATATCGAACTCACGTAACTTACAGAAGTGAGTTCTGTGGTGACTTTCTGTGTTCTTTCCTATGTGTTACAAGTTCATATATAAATATATACACGTTTCCAGGGTTTTATTTATTCTTCATTATTTTTACTTCACTTTTTAATTGATATTAGTACTTGCCATTATTTTTGCTTCCCTGTGCTCAATAAAGATATGTCAGTGTTGCATTTGATTACGTCGTGTTTTATTTATAATGTCAGTTTATATAAGTTAGCGGAGTTGGCGGTGGCTGTACCGCCGGCATACGCGGGTCAGAGTTTTTGTTTACGCACAGAGACAGATTATCAAGGCTGGCCTCGAGGAGGGGGTCAGCCAGTCAGTGTGTCGCGCTTGTATAATAAACATTACCTTTCATTCCTGTGTCATTCATTTGAGTTCCTACTCAATCAAATTAACTTATATATATGTATGTATATATGTATATATATATATATATATATATATATATATATAACAGTTCAAAATTGAAGATACGTAGCACAGAAAGTAAAGAAACACACTTACAGACTCCCTTTCTATTTTTCCTGAAGAAGGATTGCCCGAAAATGAAAATTTGAGTCTGTAAGTGGGTTTCTTTACTTTCTGTGTTACCTATCTTCAATTTGGAACTGTTATTGTGTCCAGTTTGGATAGTCTTTCCGTTTATCAAGTGAATATATATATATATATATATAAATAAAAATATTAAAACGGTCCAAACCGGAAAGATATATAAATGAATAAAGACAACAAATAGAAGAAGCGAGAAAACTTACTGGATCGATATTTCGAACTGAAGTTCGTCGTCAGGGAGAAGAGAAAAAACGCACGTACCTCTTCTTCTTCCCTTCTTCTCCCTGACGACGAACTTCAGTTCAAAATTCGATCCAGTAAGTTTTCTCGCTTCTTCTATTTGTTGCCTTTTTTCATTTATATATATATATATATATATATATATATATATATATATATATATTATATATGTATATATATAATAAATATAATATATATATGTATATTTATATAAGTTTATATATAATATTAAATATGTTTATATTAATATTATATACTTTATGTATATTTAATTAATAAAAGTATTGTTTTCTTGACGACAATTACCAATAAATACTTTTCTTATCTCCGAAGTTGGTCATTGTTAGTTATTTGAAATCAGATTTTTGCCAACGTTTCGTCTTTATTTTAAGACATCCTCAGGGGTAGAACCCAAAAGCAATGGACATTTATCTTATCTACATCCCATTCAACGTGAATCATATTGATTCATTCTTTATTAAAATAAACGTTGCCAAAGAGGTCGTGAATCATATTGATTCATTCTTTATTAAAATAAACGTTGCCAAAGAGGTCGTGAATCATATTGATTCATTCTTTATTAAAATAAACGTTGCCAAAGAGGTCGTGAATCATATTGATTCATTCTTTATTAAAATAAACGTTGCCAAAGAGGTGATTTCAAATAATTAACTCTAACCAAATTCCAAAAAGATTGGTGTAGTCGTGTAAAGTATAATAAAGTAGAATTACATAGAAAACAAGAAAATTAATGATAAATAAGCATATTGCTACTGTTATTACATGAAGGAAGGGATATTAATATATTTTATGAAATTATAAATCAAATACCAATCTACCTGTTGGTTTTCCCGCAAAGTTTCCTGAAAGTTTCCAATAACAGTGACATAGACATTGTTCCTGGGAAACAGTAATTATCTCAAACCCGTTTTGATCTTCGTGTTCCTCGGCATTTTGTGCTATAACCGCTTAGTCAAGCCAGGCCGCCTTGTTGAAAAGTTACCCTTTAGCCACCTCCATAATTATCTCAAACCAATCCATGTTGAATCTTGCAGAACTTGGCTGATGCTAATTGAGCGAAATATCAAGTGTTACGTTAGTTCAAAGATGTTATAAAACCTACCCAGGAAATAAACCTAGTTTAGGTTAGGTTGCAGTGGTAGTCCCAAAAGGGAAGACACTGGGTCGAACATTTGCCTTTTGTGATACAACACAAAGACGACTGATTCTTCAAATATTCAAGTGTTTTTGGAGTTGGGATCTTCATCGAGTACCTGACATCATACACGCTCGATACCGACGGCTTAATGTCCTCTCCGATGGATGATGTGTTCATATTTATTCACCTCATACGTGAATAAATCGTGGCCCAGAATAAATTAAACCCCGGACCTACCAGTTCAGAGGCGAACATGTTCATCGAGATCCCTGACATCGTAGAAGCTCGGTACCGACGGCTTAATGTCCTCTCCGATGGATGACGTGTTCATATATATTCACCTCATACGTTAATAAATCGTGGCCCAGAATAAATTAAACCCCGGACCTACCAGTTCAGAGGCGAACATGTTCATCGAGATCCCTGACATCGTAGAAGCTCGGTACCGACGGCTTAATGTCCTCTCCGATGGATGATGTGTTCATATTTATTCACCTCATACGTGAATAAATCGAGGCCCAGAATTGCTATTAAACCCCGGACCTACCAGTTCAGAGGCGAACATGTTCATCGAGATCCCTGACATCGTAGAAGCTCGGTACTGACGGCTTAATGTCCTCTCCGATGGATGATGTGTTCATATTTATTCACCTCATACGTGAATAAATCGAGGCCCAGAATTGCTATTAAACCCCGGACCTACCAGTTCAGAGGCGAACATGTTCATCGAGAACCCTGTCATCGTAGAAGCTCGATACCGACGGCTTAATGTCCTCTCCGATGGATGACGTGTTCATATTTATTCACCTACCTCGTGAATCAAGGGACATAGTGGTCATTGAACCACAGATCTATCAGTCGAGAGACGAAAACGTTATCATTGGGCTAACCTGTCTCCTAAAAGTTGTTCGAAACGCGTTGTGTAATTAAATCCTGTTTGTTTGGCGAGACTTAGTGTTCCTTTTTCTCTCTAATCATGAGTAAATACCACAAAAAAACTGCTTGCTCATATATCGTCTTTTTGTTGAAAACAAAGAATTTAGGAAATAAACAATTCTCCTTATGCCATTTATCATAGATAAACATTTCCGATGTTTATTAATAGCAAATAAAACTGTCACCGTAATTTCTGTTTAATTATTCTAGCTTCATCTTGAAAAGCACTAAGCGAGTTGCAAGATCCTGTGGTGTCGATTAGATTTGGTTTTTTATTCCAAATATTTTTTTAATGCGATCCGATTATAAAAAAATATAAGATTTTTAGAGCAATTTTTTATCCGCAAAAAATATTTTGAATATAGTTTTAAATATAGTTTTTATAATATAATGGGGTATATTATATAGTTTCTTAGGTATTTAGTTACGAATATTGTATGAAATGACATCACAGGATGAATGATTAATATAAGTACGAAATAATATTAAATTAATAAATAAAGGTTTTGACCTTTATCTCTTTATTCCCATCACAAATGGTTGTGATCTTTGGATGTAATGTATTAAATTTTGAAGCAGTCTTCTCCATTCGCCGCATGGCAACTCTGTCATTACCAACCAGTGGGGAATTCCCCACAGGTTAAGAACTACTGATTTAGACCAAGGCTTTCTACAGTTGACCTTAGTATTCATGCCTTAGCTGATCTGTATCAGAACATTTTAATATAGAATTAATTTAAAAATATTATAATCTATGCTTTAATTTATATTTGTATGCTTATTTAATTTAAGAAAACACACCTACTAACTCAAATTTTCGGATAATCCATCTTCAGGAGAAAAGAGAGTGGGAGACCACGCACGCCAGAAACGGAACGGCAGGAGACCCTTTTGATATGAAAAATACGTTTCATTACCTGTTCCTTCTAGATTGGGAGTCCTAAATTTTGCATAACTGAAGTGTATTTAGATTTGGGATCTTTTTCGAGTACCTGACATCGTATAGACTCGGGACCGATGGCTTAACATCCTCTTCGAGGGATGACGTGCTCAGTTTTATTCACCTCCCTTGTGAATAAATCGAGGGCCAGGTGGGGATGGAACTCCGTACCTACCAGTTCTGAGGCGAGTACGTTAACCACTGTACTAATCTGGCCTCTATATGTACACATATACGCACATATACACTCAAAAACTTTTTACGTGAGATATTCTACACAATTACAACTGTATTGTTATAATCTAAGTATTTTCTAAGTAAATAGTAACACTATCTGGACATTTTGAAAGCTATAAAATTGAAAAATTATATTCCTAAAATCAACAGTAGATAATACAAGTACTAATAAATACAAATTGTACCTGTATATAAATTATGACAAAAATATGTTTTACTTTCAAGTAAAATTAAATAAACAAAATAAATCAAAATATCTCTGTTATTTTATTGGAAACTAAAATAATAATATTGTTTAAGAATATTATCTTAAACTCTGCCTCTTTATTCAATTTAATTTTGTAAATAGTTTATTTTATATTTAGCAGAACTGGCAGAAAAAACTGATTTTTTTGAAAAAAAAAAAACAAATAAAAGTACCTATAATGTTAATATAATTTTAAATATGAAATAAAAAATTGGAAAAGTCTATTTTCATTTTGATTTTTTTTTTGAGAAAAGTATTGCATAATCATCTGAAGTTACTAATGGCATTTTCTTTATAAAATATGTTTTTAGTTGAAAATAAAAGTTTTAAAAAAGGAGGCATAGTTTTATCCTTTATTTTTAGTTGTGTCATTATTATAATTTGTATGAACGAGAGAGCAAAGTCCACCAGAATGTGACTTAACTGTAAATATATTGTTTATCAACAAGAGAGATTATCAAACCAATGACTATTAAATAAGAATTGACAAATGACGGTTAAAATCAACCGGAAATAGTTAATTACAGGTAGCAGCGTACAAGCGTAATTGAATAATTACCACTAATTGTGTTCTCTTTAAATCTTTTTAAAGATTAATTAAAAATTAATTTTAATTGGGTGTAACCCATTATAAGACATAATTAAAAGAAAGATAATTAAAAATACTGTAAAAAGAAAGTCAATTGAAACGTAATCATAAATGAAAGTGGAAATCGCGTGTCAATCGTATACTTGGAAAATGGCTTTTCTTAGATGTATTTTGTTAGAACCACATATATACTTGATTAAACCATAATATGAAATGGGAAAAAAAAAGGCTAAGATCTTTCAACCGTAACAAGCAGCCTTCGTCAGAGTCAAAAAAACCGAATCAATATAATTTTTTTTCTATATCTTATTTATGTAAAAATACGCTGTATTAAACTAGGTTAGGTTAGGTTGCAGTGGCAGTCCCACGAGGGAACACACGTAGGCCAAGCATTGGCCCTTTGTGATACCACACAATGAAGATTGATTCTACAGTGGGAGTCCTAAATTTTGCCTAACTCAAATGTATTTAAAGTAGGGATCTTTAACGAGTACCTGACATCGTACAGGCTCGGGACCGACGGTTTAACGTCCTTCTCCGAGGGACGACGTGCTCAGATTTATTCACCTCCTGCGTGAATAAATCGAGGGCCAGGTGAGGATTGAACCCCGCTGTATTAAACTAACTGATCAACTAAAGGTTACCTAATTTTTCCTTTCCATTTATAAATGTAATGAAAATAATGTTATAGTTGTAAATTATTATTTACTCATACTATATTATGTATATATTTAAAAAGAGAAAAACACAGATGAATTCATAAAAAAAATATTACTATATGTTTTCAATCATTGTTATTAGGAAGATTTTGTCATACTCGTTATCGATCTCAGTATATGTTTAATTTCTGGAAAGAATCATTAATATGTATTTTCAGTCAATGTAGCGTTGCGTTTTCAATCTATATTAGTTGTAGATTGCAAATCTACACTACTATAATTCAACTAAGAAATATAGTATTAAGAATTGTTTTTTTATTGTTCAAACCGATCCCCTAGAGCAGTGGTTCTCAACATGGTCGACATGGACCCCCAGGGGTCCACAGAGGATTACTGGGGGGTCCATGAGGAAAGTAGTATTCTGAAGGTCAATGACACGTGGTTAGAGCTTTATGTTAAGTTTAAATAGATTTATCAGCAAACAAAAAATAAACCAAAGCGTAGTAAGCTTTGGCCGTACAATATTCACACATAATTAAAATATAAGGCCTAATATCCTCGTCAGTTTGTTAAAATGTTCCAATGTTTTGAAATTTTCTATTCCACTTCTCTTTATGGTACATTCAAAATTGATTCTGTTACAATTTATTTCAGGGTACTTTATAAAATGTAAATGAAGAAATATTTTGTAATTGTTTTAAAAACAATTTTTGTATTTTCTTTCGCATGCGTTGTAGATGTAATGAAATTATTTCATAATTAACGATTTTCATTTACCTAAAAACAAATATTTATTTATAAATTTGTATAATTATGTTTTTTAAGTATCCGGGGGGAGTGGGGGTCCACAAGCAAACAAAGGTTGAGACCCCTGCCCTAGAGGGTGATGATATCAGCAGTTTACCGGCTTTTTTTTTTTTTTTTTTTTGACCGTTGATTCTACAGATTCTACATTGGGAGGAGTCGTAAATTTTGCCTAACTCAAGTGTATTTAGAGTAGGGATCTCTTTAACGAGTACCTGATATAGTGCAGGGCTCGGGACTAACGACATAACATCCTCTCCGAGGGACGACATACTCATATTTTATTCACCTCCCGCGTGAATAAATCTTGGCCCAACTGGGGATCGAACCCCTGACTTACAAGTCCAGAGGCGAGTACTTTAACTACTGAGCTAACCTGGCCCCTAGTACTAAAGAATACTTTTACATATAATTGTATGCACCTATTAAAGTTTATGCAAGGTTTCACTATTGCTACTGAACTACATTACACAATGGGAACTTTGAATGTAGCAACTTGACAGTTAGAATAAAACATAAGCAATAAAACATCAATAGTCATGTTTTAATTTGTCATAATGTGCCACTATTTTTAAAATGTTATAATAGTCTTTTTGGCGCTATGATGAATTTTCTTTTATTTTTTTTTTACAAATTTCACATAAAATATTAATAAAAATATTTTTTTTCGTTTTAAAATAAAATTGTTCAATATTTGTATTTGAAACCAGTTCTATTAATATGATGAAATATTTTATTATGCTCTCGGGGAAGAGGGAGGCTTACAAATAAAAATACACTTTTATTAGTGGGGTCTAGAAAAAAACAAACAAACGTTGAGTAGTCCTGGTTTATATTGAATCAATATTGATATTCTAAGAAACAGGAGAGGAAAACTTGTAAACAGCAAGTGCAGAAACTTTAATTAATTCAATCCTCAATTACTATCCGACTAGTGATTCTTAAAATAGAAAACATTTCATCAATTGTATAGTGGTAATTCATTTTAAACTGCCAGTTTATTTACTTTACTAGCTTTTAGTTATTGTTTTACAGTTTTAGTTGTAAAATTTTGCAAATTAACGTCTTTAATTAATTATTTTAATAAATATTGCTGCAGGAAATATTGATATTTAACAGATATTGTCTGGATACAAGTCTATTACTTGTAAACTTATTGAAACAGCTTTCAAGTGACTCACACAAAGGTACAATACACACACACATACACACATACACACACACACACCCACACATTCACAGATTGAAAGGCATTACTGACTTTTATACTCAACAAAGGTTATAAGAAACGTTATTCCGAAAAAATTACGCTTAGCATCAATTAATTATTCATCTTACAGCTAGTTTGTTCTTTAATTTTTCTGATAATAATTAATTATTTATTTTGATACATATATCTAAATATAAAAAGAATTCACAAAAACACGTGAAACATCAATCAATGATCAAACCACAATAAGAAATGGGAAAACAAGACTAAGATCTTTCAACCGTCAAGCGGTCTTCGTCAGAGTCAAAAACCCAACTGAAACACCAGATGCAGAAAATACCTGGTGTCCAAATAAATATTGCTATAATTTCTGAGTGACAAAAAGGGTTTCGGGTAGTCTAGTGAATATATATAATAGTTATAAAAACATTTCACATAAACAAATGAAATAACAATCAATGATCAAACTAGAATATGAAACGGGAAAACAAAACTAAAATATTTCAACTGTAACAAGCGGTCTTCGTCAGAGTCAAAAATCCAGTTGGGTTTTTGACTCTGAAGACCGCTAGTTACGGTTAAAAGATCTTAGTCTTACCAACGACCAACGAATATATCTGCGCACTATAGTGCACGTCGTTACTAGCAGTTCCAGACCAGAGGCCTTCTACTGCTTGCTTACTGTGCTACTATAACTTGTAATGTCATTAATCCATGTCGGATATTAAGTTAGTCTGTACAGTAATGATGTCGTATTTGCGGTCATGTGGTCTTATTAGTCATAGTTGTCAATGCTATTAGTCATGAACTGGAAAGGTAGTCAGATAGTCACTGGATGAAGTAATTATTCAGTGAGGTTGAGGAAGGTTGGCGACAGGATTTAGAGTTTGTACAAGGAGGTTTGGATGAGTAGATAGTTTGTTGTCTTCATTGGTAGTAAAGATGGTCTTGTTTTACCATTTCATATGGTGGTTTGATCTTTTGATTATAGTTATTTAGATTCATGTGTTCGAGTTGTTGACACGTTTCAGTCGGGTGTATGAAACATTTTTGAAATACACGGAAGCGAGGGACTTTAGTCCTGTTTCATTTTCAAACGTGAAACAGGACTAAAGTCCCTCGCTCCTTAGCAATACTGATTACAAAGATCATTCGTCATGACTAGCTCCAGATAATTCTTTCACTTTCCTTTCCAAGGCTCTTACTCTCAAGGCCGTTTCATGTAACAATCATCCGTCAATCCCCAGTAATGAAATAACTATTCAGTTGAAATTATATTTTCTAAAATTCAACCATTATTGTTTCGAATATAGGTACTGTACTTGCATAAATTTTATATTTTCTTGGAATACTGTCTGTTTTATTGATCTAACTATACTTATTATTATAACAAAATTTTATATTTCATGATTTTTTATGTTTATGCTATGGTCTACCACAGAATATGTATATTCAATTTACCCCGAAAGAAACAACTTTAACCTATTGCTTTTAAGGCTCTTAT
The DNA here is from genome assembly GCA_026182355.1 of Hermatobates lingyangjiaoensis. NCBI lineage: Eukaryota > Metazoa > Arthropoda > Insecta > Hemiptera > Hermatobatidae > Hermatobates > Hermatobates lingyangjiaoensis. The sequence goes on from JAPFBL010000805.1 coordinate 23,266, forward strand.
TTTCAATACTCATATTTCAATGATCTTACTTTTAATGCTCTTATTTTCAATATTCTTACATTCAATGCTCTTACTTTTAAGGCTCTTATTTTTAATACTCTTACTTTTAAGGCTCTTATTTTTAATACTCTTAAATTCAATGCCGTTACTTTTAATCTCTTACTTTCAATACTCTTACTTTTAAGGCTCTTATTTTCAATATTCTTACATTCAATGCTCTTACTTTTAAGGCTCTTATTTTCAATATTCTTACATTCAATGCTCTTACTTTTAAGGCTCATATTGTCAATACTCTTACTTTCAATGATATAACCTTTAAGGCTCTTATTTTCAGGGCTCTTACTTTCAATGCTCTTATTTTCAAAGCTCTTACTTTTAAGGCTCTTACTTTCAATACTCTTACGTTTAAGGCTCTTATTTTCAATATTCTTACATTCAATTCTCTTACTTTTAAGGCTCTTATTTTCAATATTCTTACATTATATGCTCTTACTTTTAAGGCTCTTATTTTCAATATTCTTACATTCAATGCTCTTACTTTTAAGGCTCATATTGTCAATACTCTTACTTTCAATGATATAACCTTTAAGGATCTTATTTTCAGGGCTCTTACTTTTTATGCTCTTATTTTCAAAGCTCTTACTTTTAAGGCTCTTACTTTCAATACTCTTACGTTTAAGGCTCTTATTTTCAATGCTCTTACTTTTAAGGCTCTTATTTTCAATATTCTTACATTCAATACTCTTACTTTTAAGGCTCTTACTTTTAAGGCTCTTACTTTCAATACTCTTACGTTTAAGGCTCTTATTTTCAATGCTCTTACTTTTAAGGCTCTTATTTTCAATATTCTTACATTCAATGATCTTACGTTTAAGGCTCATATTGTCAATACTCTTACTTTCAATGATATAACCTTTAAGGCTCTTATTTTCAGGGCTCTTACTTTCAATGCTCTTATTTTCAAAGCTCTTACTTTTAATGCTCTTACTTTCAATACTCTTACGTTTAAGGCTCTTATTTTCAATATTCTTCCATTCAATGCTCTTACTTTTAAGGCTCTTATTTTCAATATTCTTACATTCAATGCTCTTACTTTTAAGGCTCATATTGTCAATACTCTTACTTTCAATGATATAACCTTTAAGGATCTTATTTTCAGGGCTCTTACTTTCAAAGGTCTTATTTTCAAAGCTCTTACTTTTAAGGCTCTTACTTTCAATACTCTTACGTTTAAGGCTCTTATTTTCAATATTCTTACATTCAATGCTCTTACTTTTAAGGCTCATATTGTCAATACTCTTACTTTCAATGATATAACCTTTAAGGATCTTATTTTCAGGGCTCTTACTTTCAAAGGTCTTATTTTCAAAGCTCTTACTTTTAAGGCTCTTACTTTCAATACTCTTACGTTTAAGGCTCTTATTTTCAATATTCTTACATTCAATGCTCTTACTTTTAAGGCTCATATTGTCAATACTCTTACTTTCAATGATATAACCTTTAAGGATCTTATTTTCAGGGCTCTTACTTTCAATGCTCTTATTTTCAAAGCTCTTACTTTTAAGGCTCTTACTTTCAATACTCTTACGTTTAAGGCTCTTATTTTCAATATTCTTACATTCAATGCTCTTACTTTTAAGGCTCTTATTTTCAATATTCTTACATTCAATGCTCTTATTTTTAAGGCTCATATTGTCAATACTCTTACTTTCAATGATATAACCTTTAAGGCTCTTATTTTCAGGGCTCTTACTTTTAATGCTCTTATTTTCAAAGCTCTTACTTTTAAGGCTCTTACTTTCAATACTCTTACGTTTAAGGCTCTTATTTTCAATATTCTTACATTCAATGCTCTTACTTTTAAGGCTCTTATTTTCAATATTCTTACATTCAATGCTCTTACTTTTAAGGCTCATATTGTCAATACTCTTACTTTCAATGATATAACCTTTAAGGCTCTTATTTTCAGGGCTCTTACTTTTAATGCTCTTATTTTCAAAGCTCTTACTTTTAAGGATCTTATTTTTAATACTCTTACTTTTAAGGCTCTTATTTTTAATACTCTTAAATTCAATGCCGTTACTTTTAATCTCTTACTTTCAATACTCTTACTTTTAAGGCTCTTATTTTCAGTGCTCTTACTTTTAATGCTCATTAGTGATTTCACTACATAAAAAGTGATTGCACAACGTTAGAAATATAATACATTTTCAACTGCATTAAAAAACTAGTTTTGTACAATTCGATATAAATTTATTTTTATTTGTAATTAAATGAAATAGTCCAGCGGACTTTAGAAATAAAAACCAATTAAAAAGAAGATAGCACACATAGTGTCGCCGCTCTGGCTTCCTGCGGGACTCTTCGCCTCCTGATGACGACGATGGTCGAAATATAGAAGTGAGTTATTCCTGTGTCCATCTGTGTGCTATCTTCTTTTTAATTTCTTTTTATTTGCAAATATACAATTGAAATCCGTTTGAAAACAGTATTACACAAATAAAACATAAAAAAACAATTACGACTTTAAAAACTTGTTTTGGTATAATCTTTCAAATTTTTGTTGTCAGCTTTTTATTACTTTAGTTTTTTTTCATGTTTAAAAACTCAAAATGCCGCACCCCGGCATGTGCCTCCCCCCCCTCCCTTACTACACCACTGTTAATTAGTCAATGGTAATACCGGATGGATCTGTAAAAACATGAAGCTCCAGGTGTAAGGTAGTTTTGAGAGGAAATCTTTTTTAGCACTATATTAGTCATTAAAATTCCGTGAAGTCAGAGCTTCTGGTTTTTAACTGGTCCTGTTAAGTCTGGGAATCCCTGGTGTGCAAACAAGAATGTTTCACTAGTCTCTCCGCTGCCTTTCTGAACGGATCTCTCTCTCTTCTCTCAATCAGTGAGTAAACTCTGTCATCTTCCTTCAGCAATCCTTACTTTTAAATCCTCTTTATAAATCATTACCACCTTCATATTAAATCAAACTTAGTAATATAACAGTTTAAATAATTATGATTTATATTATTAATATGGCAAACCGTCATACCTCGTACGATGATGTTGGAGTCGTTGTAGCGCTTTCGGACGTTGTCCGAAACTAACTAGTTAAGTTAGTTAGTTGCGATTGAAGATGGACAACGTCCGAAAGCGCTCCAACGACTACAACATCATCTTACGAGGTATGACGGTGTGCGATATCAATAATATAAATCATACTAACCTCAGTGATAGTAATAATATGCATGTATTTGAATAATTATGTTTTGATTTCTAAATTAGTATAATCAGTTATTATGTGGTCTTTACTCATTATAAGGTAAAAAAAAGTTAATTAAATAATCTCCACATATCGAAATTTAATAATATAAGCAACGCGTTTCAAACACATACTGTTCTTCTTCAGGTATAAAACCAAGGATGAGTGTCTGTGGTACAATTGTCACTTGTAATATAGACAGTTATCCTTGGTTTTATACCTGAAGAACAACACTGAGGGTTCGAAACGCGTTTATATTATTAAACTTCTATATATGGAGACTATTTCATTAACTTTTTTACACTACAATGTTTAATATTAATTATTCCAAAAAATTATTATTAGCATCAATTAATTATTCGTCTTAATGATAGATTGTCTTTTAATCTATGCTGCCTATTATTAATTATTTATTTTGATATATCCCATATATATATATATGTATATATATATATATATATATATATATATAACAGATTCAATAATATATCGACCGTTTGATAGAATAGGTGTGTTCTCTAATCGGGGTTCGGTCAATTTTCCAGGATAAAAAATCAAACTCTCGTTGCCAACGTTTCGGTTTTATTTAAAACCTTTTTCATAGGCAGAAGTAAGAATTTTTTAACTAAGAAAATGAAATTTACATTGTTGTTCCTTTAAATAATGTAAATTTCATTTTCTTAGTTAAAAAATTCTTACTTCTGCCTATGAAAAAGGTTTTAAATAAAACCGAAACGTTGGCAACGAGAGTTTGATTTTTTATCCTGGAAAATTGACCGAACCCCGATTAGAGAACACACCTATATATATATATATATATATCAATGATCAACTGTAACAAGCGGTCTTCGTCAGAGTTGGGTTTTTGACTCTGTCGAAGACCGCTTGTTACGGTTGAAAGATCTTAGTCTAGTTTTCCCATTTTCTTATTGTGGTTTGATCATTGATTGTTATTTCACGTGTTTATGTGAAATCTTTATATATATATATATATATATCATGATTTGTTTTGTTGACCCAATATTTATATGATGTAATTTTTTTTAGGGTTGAGGTCTAATAATTTGAAACTAGTCCTTTTACCGATTTCGAAGCCCTGAATATGACATAAATATATGTCGAAACGTCGGAAAAACGACTAGTTTCAAATCATTAGACCTCAATCCTAAAAAAAATTACATCATATATATATATATATATATATATATAATATATAATATATATATATATCATTAAAATTAACCGCAGTCTCGGCATTCACGATCTTAAGACTGAGAGATTCGATCCTACGAACTAACCTCCTGCTAACAAGGTTCAACTGGAAAAGGAGTTGGCCCAAGTGACATGTTAAATTAAAATCGATGACTCATGCTTAGTCATTGCTATAAATAGATTAAAAGGATCGTACAGGTTAATATAAAGAGAAGGTCAAAGGTCAATAATGAAAAAGAAACAAGCGGTTAGAATAAATTTATTCTAACTTCTTGTTTCTTGTTCATTATTGACCTTTGACCTTCTCTTTATATATATATATTATATATATATATATATATATATATATATATATATATATAACATGTTTTCGAGAGGATTTGCTGCTGTCATACACACATATATATATATTGTATATTATAAACAAAATAAAATCATGTCAGGATTCGGCCAGTTTATCAGATTTAAATTAAACTCTCATTGCCAACATTTCGGTTTTTCTTTGGAACCTTTTTCATAGGCCTACAAAAAATGCTGTTTTTAAAAACTAGAAAAGTTTGGTTCATTTGTTATTTCCCACCTATTTTAGTTATAAATAGTAATTAAAAAAAAAAAAAATTTTGTTTCAAAATTTTTGAGTATAATCATAAATTTCCTTTTTTTTTATTTGTATGAATGATGCTTTTTTTTGTAATTTAATTTTAACAATTTTTGATTCACTTACATATTCTTTATGTAAAAATCAATCTATGGAAATCAAAATTTAACTTACATATTCTACAACACAGAAAATAAAAAAAAAATGTGTTTGGTAGTACTTTAAACAAAAAAGGACTGTTAATATAATTATTATGACTATTTTTTACCTGGATAAAGACAGAGTGGGGTAATAGGCAGTTGCTTATAGATAATATAGATATTATAGATAATATCTATTATAGATAGATATAGTATAATGGCATAGACAATGATAATTTAAGTTACGAAATTACGTTAGGAAAAGTCTTAAGTTTCCACACAAAAAAGTTTATTACAAGAGACTAAACAAAGCATTTCGAACACTTGATGTTCTTCTTCAAGTTACATCTGCTCTGCTGGGTGGTTGTTCGGGAGTCCTTGCTTAGTCTCACCTCCCGAACAACCAACCACCCCAGCAGAGCAGATGTAACCTGAAGAAGAACATCAAGTGTTTGAAAAGCATTGGTTAGTTTCTTGTAATAAACTTTTTTGTGTGGAGACTTAACACTTTTCCTAACATGAGTAAAATACCACACTATAACAGATTACATAATTAATTAATTAAGAAATTGCCAGTATCTTCGTGATCTTCCAGCTTTTATTATCTTTTTGTAGATGATTAGTAATTATTGATGAAGCAAGAAAATTGGTCAAAAGGTCAATGTCTTATGTATATTTTGATGGTTGTATGATTTTATAAAATGAGTAATAATTATAGACTGTGTATGGTGGGGTAATTCCACCTTGAAGTGGTTCTCGTGCCACTAAAATACATTGTATGTCCCCAGACTATTCTACCTTACCAGACTATTCTACCTTACCAGACTGTTCTACCTTACCAGACTATTCTACCTTACCAGACTATTCTACCTTACCAGACTATTCTACCTTACCAGACTATTCTACCTTACCAGACTATTCTACCTTACCAGACTATTCTACCTTACCAGACTATTCTAACCTTCCCCTTCTACTTTAAGATTTCTTGTGCCTTGCAGGTATCCTAAAAAAATCAACTTTTTGCGTCCCAATCTTAATTACATTCTATGATATGAATAAAATCTTTCATTTTGATCGATTGGAGTCTAAATTTCTAATCTATCTATATACTTTACTTTACAGTAAACTAAGAAAAATATAAAATTTTTAAACAGAAAAACGAAATATTACATAAGAGATTATTTAAAAAAAAAAAAAAAATCAGTCTGTGGATATCAGCAAGAACTGTCTAGTTTGAACAAACATGTGACACTGAATTGAAAAACACTCAAAACAAAAATTCACCAGACAACAATTCAAAAAACAAGATTTCACAATAAACACGTGAAATAACAATAAACGTTCAAAAGACAATAAGGAATGAGAAAAAAGACTATATATATATATATATATATATATATATATATATATATATATATATGGTATAAATAGGCAGCAAAACCTCTTTTAAACAGGTATCATTAAAATTAACCGCAGTCTCGGCATTCACGATCTTAAGACTGAGAGAGATTCGATCCTACGAACTAACCTCCTGCTAACAGGGTTCAACTGGAAAAGGAGTTGGCCAAGTGATATGTTAAATTTAAATCGATGACTCATGCTTAATCATTGCTATAAATAGATTAAAAGGATAGTACAGGTTCATATAAAAGAGAAGGTCAAAGGTCAATAATGAACAAGAAACAAGCGGTTAGAATAAAAGCGTTGAAAGGTCAACGGTATAACTGGACTAATAGAGAATAAATAGATTAAGAAAATTAATAATAATAATGAAAAAGGTTTTAAATAAAGACTGAAACGTTGGCAATGAGAGTTTAATTTGAACCTGAAGAACTGACCGAGTTCCGATAAACTTGAGATTTGTTTTATATATATATATATATATATATAATCAAACCACAATATGAAATGGGAAAACAAGACTACGATCTTTCAACCATATCAAGCGGTCTTCGTCAGAGTCAAAAACCCAACGACGGGTTTTTGACTCTAACGAAAACCGCTTGTTATGGTTGAAAGATCTTAGTCTTGTTTTCCCATTTCACATTGTGGTTTGATCATTGGTTGTTATTTCACGTGTTATATGAACTCTTTTTATATATATATCAAATATATATATTCAGTTAGCTTCAGTTACTCAAAGGGACTACTTCTGCCCGATGAAGACGAATGTCGAAATATCGTTGTGAGACTTTTTTTGTGTTGGCTTTATCTGTTTTTCTCTTTCCTGTGTGAACTATATATATATATATATATATATATATATAATATATATAGTTCAATATAAACAAAGGAACATAGAGAAATCAGAAGAACACACTTACAGTCTCTAATTTTCGGTTTGAACCGTCTTCAGGAGAGATAAGAGAGGGAAACCAAGCGCACTGGATCAGAGACGGTTGGAGACCAACAGTGTTGCCGCATGCGCGCCCTTCACAGAAAATAAGGTAGACAGGAATCAATTTATAATTAATTTATCATTTATAATTACATTAAATTAATGGAATATGAAAACAATAAATATATAAAAAAGAAAAAATTGAAAAGATAAGGGAAATTGATACAGAGAAATTGATACAGTGAAATCAATTTCTCTGTATCAATTTCCCTTATCTTTTCAATTTTTTCTTTTTTATATATTTATTGTTTTCATATTCCATTAATTTAATGTAATTATAAATGATAAATTAATTATAAATTGATTCCTGTCTACCTTATTTTCTGTGAACGGGCGCGCATGCGGCAACACTGTTGGTCTCCAACCGTCTCTGATCCAGTGCGCTTGGTTTCCCTCTCTTATCTCTCCTGAAGACGGTTCAAACCGAAAATTAGAGACTGTAAGTGTGTTCTTCTGATTTCTCTATGTTTCTTTGTTTATATTGAACTATATTTGTCCGTTTTGGATCGTATTTCCAACGAAAAAAAGTGTATATATATATATATATATATATATATATATTCATTTAATAAAAGGAAAGACGATCCAAACTGGACACAATAACAGTTCAAAATTGAAGATAGGTAGCATAAAAAGTAAAGAAATACACTTACAGGCTCAAATTTTTGGGCAATCCGTCTTCAGGAGAAAAGAGAAGGGAGATAACCGTTACTAGGGTTACTTGGGTTACTAGCCGTTGCGTCTGCAACGTGCGCTTGGTCTCCCTTTCTCTTTTCTCCTGAAGACGGATTCCCCGAAAATTTGATCTTTGTAAGTGTGTTTCTTTACTTTGTGTGCTACCTATCTTCAATTTTGAACTGTTATATATATATATATATATTCGCGCTCCGTTCTTCGACGTGGGGAGATCTCTCTCACTTCGTCCTCTCTTCTAGACTACTCTCGTGATGATGAACAACAGTTCGAAATATTGAATTCTCTAAGTGTTCTTTTTATTCTCTTTTCTGTGTCGTGCTTTGTGTAATTTAAAGTTATATATATATATATATATATCGTCTAAACCGAAGTAAAATGAAAAGAAAATAAAAGTCCAAAGACCGAAAAAAGGGAATTAAATCTTTCAACGAAAACAAGAGGTCTTCGTCAGAGTCAAACTCTTTGACTTTCACCCTACTCTGGTCTTCTCGCTTCCATTTTAGTCAGTAAGATTCACGCGTTTGCAACCAGTAAGTAGTATACATTTATTTTGTATTTAATTTAGATTTGTGTAATTTATTAAATGAAACTTGAAGATGACCTATATGAAGGTCGAAAGCTTGTTTAATTAGTTGAAGTATTTAAAAAAATTATCTATGGAATTGAAAAGTAGATTATAGTAGTTGAAAATAGCGTTTGTTAGGTATTTTATATTGTCCTAATTGACCCTTCCCCCCCCCCCCCACCTTTGGGTTATAGTGGAATGTTCAGTGATAGTGTGTTTTGCGAATGCTTCTGTTCAATATAATATAGATATTAGAGTCAACCCAGCGTAAGGTAGTACGAAAATAGGAGGCAACCAGGAAAAAAGGTTAGTCAATGCTGATGCTGCTGCAAAAATTTAAAATTCAATTAGTTGTGCCATCCGTGATTCTGTGGTATTTACTCATTCTGTGGTAAAATGGATAAACAAACAAAAAGAGTTGTTTTTACTGGACCAATCCTTTATCACCATATCCTTGGTGTCTTCCTGATGATGAACACATATTGTTCGAAACGCGTTGCTGTTGCTGTTGAATAAAACTCTTGATTTGTGTGGTAACTTTAGTTTTTTTATCCATTTTACCTCAGAAATTTAAAATTTTTTTTTTTTGCCTACTTTCACAAATATATAGTGGTTTTATCGATCTATTAAGTCGGGTGTTAAAATTGATAAAGTCATTGTTGAATTTAATTACGGCGTTTCCTATTTCATTACAAATGCAAAGTTTGATTTGAAAAAATGTAAACAACATGCAAGAAAAAACCTCTTGAGTCATCGAATCATTGAAGAATTACCTTAAAATAAGTATCTGTTTTGTAATATAAAACAAAAGCGTCCATTCCTTATTTTTCAATATTACCCAAAGATAGTATGATTTATAAATTCGTTAACATATGAGAAACGACAAAAAAAAAATTCAACACTGACTTAATTGGTGGAAAAACCCTATATTTATTTACCTAATATCATTCAAAAAACGTCAAAAATGAACTTTAGAGATGTCAAACTATGTAAAATTTGTTCAAATTTGGAAATCAATACTTTTTTTCATAATCAGTAACTATACTTATTTATAGTATATATATATATATATATATATATATATATACGGTACTGTTTTCTTGACCACAAAATATTAGCAAACACTTTTTCTTTTTCTCGGAGTTTGGTCAGGGTAAATATATGGAATCACCTTTTTGTCAACGTTTCGTCTTTATTTCAAGACATCCTCAGGGCTATAAATGAAGGCTGGGTAATGTAACAGAACCCAGCCTTCATTTATAGCCCTGAGGATGTCTTGAAATAAAGACGAAACGTTGGCAAAAAGGTGATTCCATATATTTACCCTGACCAAACTCCGAGAAAAAGATAAAGTGTTTGTTATATATATATATATATATATATATATATATATATATATATATATATATATATATATATATAAATGATCAAACCACAATAAGAAAATGGGAAAACAAGACTAAGATCTTTCAACCGTAACAAGCGGTCTTCGTCAGAGTCAGTTGGGTTTTGACTCTGACGAAGACCGCTTGTTACGGTTGAAAGATCTTAGTCTTGTTTTCCCATTTTCTTATTGTGGTTTGATCATTGATTGTTATTTCACGTGTTTATGTGAAATCTTTATATATATATATGTACTATAAATATATATATACTATATTATATATACTATAATATATAGTATATATAGTATATACTATATTATATATATATTAAACTAAAAAAAAAGCTGGAGTGGCTTACACTCAACTTTCCTATAAGCAAACATAATATCAAACTTCTTGGGTATATAATATATAATCTTCCATTTATACATAATATGAAAGCCTAAATAACATATATTTGTTAGTCTTTCATTCCTGGAGGTAGTATACATCAGAGATCTTCAACCTTTTTGTACATCCAGACCCATTTGTGAATTAAACATTTATTCGCGATCCTTTAGTGAGAACAAAAATAAAATTTAACAACAAATAAAAAAGGGAAAATTAAAATAAAATTTGATCAATAGTAACTTTAATGAGATTGCTGTGCCGCATTAATAATAAATAAATTATTTATTTAGTTTAGTCTTTTATTTTCTATTTAAAAAATAAACAATTTCAAACATTTCGCGACTGTCTTGAGGGTCGCTACCCTCCGGTTGAAGACCCTTGGTGTACATAGTATTGATTCAATTATCAATGTACATGTTTATGTGTATATATTGCACAACTGATGCATGTAATATCATTGGTATTACCACATTAGTAGTAACACTTTTGTAAAGTCAAAGTGACGATTTCGTGTTTCAAAATAATGTCTTTCAAGAGAACATGACATCTTTCCTAAAACTATTGAATCTCTTACATAGCCAGTGGATCTGTTACATTTAACGCCGTCTATCTGACCTCCTTCTACATTGAAGATTTCAACCAAATTTTTTTCCCTTTAACTCTTCTAGATAAATCCCCTATTTTGTTTGAAAAATATAAGAAAAATTGTCTGAGTCATCGAATCATCGAAGAATTATCTTAATATAAAGTTTTATTCAAGGTTACATATAGATTGATTATAGAATTCTATTAGATAAATCTATAATACCATGGAAAGCATAAGAAATTATATATATATATATATATATATATATATATATCATGATTTGTTTTCTTAACCCAATATTTATATGATGTAATTTTTTTTTGAGGTTTGAGGTCCAATGATTAAAACTAGTCTTTTTAAATATATGTCGAAACGTCGGCAAAAGGACTAGTTTTAATCATTGGACCTCAAACCTCAAAAAAAATTACATCATATATATACGTATATATATATATATATATTGGCTATGATTTTTTACATGTAAGAATTTTATTCTTCGTACAACTCTTATTAAGTCATAAAATAATTTCAAATTTTTTTCATTAAACCACAAAATTATATTTCAGTCGATTTGGTCAAAAAAAATTTCTAAGTGAATATATTCAATGAAAATAAATGTAAACAAATTGAGGAAGTGGAATAGGTGATCCATTAGCCCAGGATGAATATTCAGTTTTTATAGCTTCATTGCTCTTTGCGGTAATTCAAATTTAACAAATTTTTTTTATGCATTCCTAATTTTTTGCTACATTTTTTTTAGTTAAATTTCATTATTTTTGAATGAGTCGTTTAGTTTTTCTATATTTTCGAAAATTTTTTTTGAAAAAATTTTCGAAAATATAGAAATATTATGTTTTATAACGCCTGTTTGGTTAATATAATTTTGAAAAAAAAAAATACCTCAACTCATCTCCAATATAATGCTATATTTCTAGGTATAATTTCAGTTTGATCCGTCAAAACGGTATGACATGTATTCTCCTCACAAGCTTTCAGATTGAATGTTAAGTCTTAATTTTTATATTTTTGTTGACAAAATATTTCCAGTTATTTTAAAAATTTGAAGATTTTTTTTTCAGGAATTGCTTTTGTTGCTTCAAAGATAATGCAAAAACTTGAAAACTCTAGTGTTAGTAGTTTAGGAGAAGGAAATATTGTATACAAAACACATGAAGGATTGAAACGTGTATACAAGCTTTTGTGAAAGCTTCAACCCACCCACCCACACAAACACAACACACACACAGACACACACATAAATACAAACACACACACACACACACAAACAAACACAACACACACACACACACACACAACACACAACACACACAAACACAACACACACTCACACACAGACACACACATACATGCAAACACACACACACACGCACACACACACACACACCCCACACACGCATATACACATAACACAGCTTAGTTATATTGTAGCATGTAATATTTATATGGAGCATGCTGAATAAAGGGTTGACCCAAAGTCCACCACCTGAGACAGCACCCCATCTCCACTTGGATCCTCAGAGGAGTCCGGTTTGCCCTTCCTTGAGGCGCTCACCTTGGTAAGGCTCTCCCTCGGCCTTTTCTTTGTCTCTGACGTCCTTACAGTTTCCAACAATTTTTCGAACAACATATTCTCGTCCTCCACAATAGCAAACTCCTCGGGGGAACTTAGTAGATCTACTGGAAGTACGCTAGAGACCGACTCCGGCCTCCGGGGGGTGAGGACGGGCGACTCCCTGCCTCCAGTTATCACGCTATTATCAGCAGAAACTCTCATCATAGAGGAGGGGGCAGAAATTGGCTTCCTCTCGGAACTTTGTCTCAGAAACTTCCCGTCGGGTCCCTTAGGTCGAAACGGCGGCTTCTTCCTCTCCAGGCAACCAGAGGGGGAAACTTTCGAAGACCCAAGCCAGCAGGAACCTTCTTAGGGCTTCGTTTTTCGCCACTAAAACCTTCAGCCTTACGAGGAGATCTGGAATTCATCTCAAAAGATGTGACTTGAACTCCCAAACAAAATGGCGTTTATCCCAGCCCTGTAGCACCACCAGGAGCCGAGATATACACAAACAAAGAAAAGTCCAAAGGGCAATTCGAAATTTTTTAGGATAGGGGTGGGGCCCCAGAAGGCTCAGGAAGACGGGAAACAATCAAGGAAGTTGTGGGACGAAAAAGGGACTTTACCAAGGTAAGGGTAACAGGGGTAGAAGTGGTCTTGATATAACTGTGTATTATCATGAAATTACACGGCGATTCTAACGCCATCTCATGGTCTTCTCAGCAATGTGAGAAGTTTTTAACCCTCACTTTCTGGGTCTTCAGCGGTTTTTTGCGTTTTTCCAATTTTCTCCCCCCCCCCCCTTATTTTTTCATACCTGGCCCATATCCAATTTTATTTTATTACCCCCCCCCCCCCCTGATAGTTTCCCATCATCTCCGGCCCTCTGGGCCAATCCCCTAACCCAGAAAATTTCTGGATAGAACTTTGACCCTACCTTTGAACGCTTTTATCTCGGCTCCAGGTGGAGCTACAGGCACGGGGAAAACGCCATTTTAATCAGGAGTGCAAGGAGTATCCGACGGCATGAGTGGAGTCACCAAAAGCCGAACAGAAATCGACCTCCTCCAGGAGCGAGGAGCAGATGAGAAAATATCCTAGGGCAAGTTTAGCGGAGGATAAGGTGCGAAGCCCTACTAAGGTTGCCAACCTCCGACCGAGGGGTGCAGATGGGAAGTATGTGAGGACGTCAATGGGCAAGCCCTCTTCCGCTCCCACGGATGTGTTGAGGAGACAATCCGCCGACAAGAAGGTAGCAAGTGAGTTAGGGAAGCTATGTGTAGCGCCAAGAAGGAATAGCGAGGTCGCTATGAGTGGCCAGCAGAAAAACCTGGAAGCGTTCATCTCCCCCGGAAAGGAAGGTTTATCTTCGGATAATCTCAAGTTCCTAGATGACCTCATGGCGACTCCAGAGTATAAGAAAAGGGGCCGCGAGAGCATGTCCCTGACGGAGACCAAAAGAGGAAGAATGGCGTCCCCTGACTCAGAGAGGCCAATGGAAGAACCAAGGGCGCAAGGAAACGTGTGTAGGGTAGAAGCCCCATGCGATAGGGACCCACTGTCGCATGTAGTGAACTTCGACATGAATGTGGGCCGAATTTATGGTAAATTAGACCAAGCCATGGCCACGATCTGTATGCTTAATAAAAGTATTCTCACCGGGCTGAAAAGAGCAAGTTTGCAGTTCGCCATGGGAATGTTTTATTGTATTGAAAAATGAGAGAATGAATTCATTGGCAGGCAGTCTTATATGATCTGATTACATAACATCCTACTATAACAGGGATTCCTTTTTGGTCTATTCCCAATTGGAAAAACCCAGAAGTTCTGTAAACACCTGAAATGAACATCATTCTAGTCAAAAATCATCCTATCACTCACAATTATTCAATTATTCAAACTTTTGAAACCATTAAGTAATTAAGTCAAGTTGCATATAGCTTCTAAACTGTTAGTACGATGTCATTGTTTGTTAATTAAAGCTATACACTATCAAAAAGACATATTAAAACTAAAGCTTCTGCACTGAATGAAAGTAAATTTAAAAAGGTACATTGTTGATTAGAAAATACAATTGTTACTGCGTTCTTGTTCTTGAAGGCCGTGAAAGGTATTTTTCTCAATTGGTTTGAAGGCTCAGGTAATAACAAGGTCACTTGTATGTGACGATGACAAATTCAATCACAATATAAACTAGTACTACACAATTTTAAAAGTAAACCTATACCATCTACCATTATTGTTATTATTTTAAACTTAAAAGTAGATTGATTATATATTTTATTTTTAAAATAAAACGGAAATTACTTTTGAAAATAAATTTCCTGTTTGATAAGAATATAAAGTTGGTGTTGTCAAATAAAAAGGGAAAAAAGAATATTTAGAAAGAATTCAATTGAAAGATTTCAAAAATTGATTGAAAATAAAATAAAAAAAAGAAGAAAATTTCTAGCTTCTGTTTAAATATTTAAAACATATCCCTGACACAATATATATGACCTACTTTTTTTTATATATTAATCTTAAGACTTTTTAATTTTTCGTATTTCTTTGTTGTTTCGAGTCCAAGGCTGTGTCCCAAGGTATTTGATGTCTTGGGCCAGGTAATCTTCGGCTCTTTTAGAAATATAATTTTCGATAATTGTAATTATAGAATAGTTAATGGAATATCTAGGTTTGTGTAAGAGTTTGTTAGAGCCAATTGTTGTTTGGAAGGTACCATACATGATGTTGGTACTAAAGTTTAAAAGCTCGAATCTTGGAAATAATTCTGGGTTCTTTATATGGGTAGTGGTTTACTTTTTTTTTGCTCCTTTTCTCATAAAAGATGTAAAATCTGAACAGGAATCTGTTTTGAATGCATGCTAAAGGTCTTTGCTAAAGATCCCTATTCTAATAAACACGAGTTTAAAATAAAAAACGAGTAACAAACAGAGTAAAAAAAACACGCTTACAAACCCAAATTTTCGATTGATCTGTCTTCAGGAGAAAAGTGAAAGGAGACCAATCACGTTGTAGACGCAACGGCAAGTAACTTAAATAGTGTTACTAATAGGGTAATGGGAACTTACCCATTAAGTAAGTTAATGGGTAATTCTCTTTGAGAGTAACGGGTTACTTGCCGTTGCGTTTACAACGTGCTTGGTCTCCCTCTCTCTTTTCTCCTGAAGATGGATTCCCAAAAAATTTGATGTTTTTATGTGTGTTTTTTTACCCTGTATGTTACTCTTCTTCAATTTTGAACTCGTATTGTATCCAGTTTGGATCGTCTTTCCGCTTTTATAGTATATTCTAATAAACAGATAAGCATTGAGATTTGACTCTGACGAAGACAGGTTGTTATGGTTGAAAGTTCTTAGTCTTTTTTCTGATTTCTTATTGTAGTTTGATAATTGATTTTTGTTTCACGTGTTTATGTGAAATCTTGTATTATATATATATATATATATATATATATATATATATATATAAATATAGCAACAACCTTTTGCTGTTGTCAGCCCAGCAGAACTCCTCTTCACCTTCTTCTCCTTCTCCTGATGATGATGAGGTCGAAATATTGAACTGAGTTGTGTGCAATTGTCTTGTAATCGTTTGATTGATGTCACTATTGATATTTCTGATAATTAACCTAATTTATAGGTAATGCAACTCCTTTTAAACAAAATGAAGTCTTCTTGTTTCTTCTATGTGTTGTCTTTTTCATTTAGTTTATATATATATATATATATATATATATATATATATATATGTCAATGATCAAACCACAATATGAAATGGGAAAACAAAACTAAGATCTTTTAACCGTAACAAGCGGTCTTCGTCGGAGTTGGGTTTTTGACTCTGACGAAGTCAGATATATATATATATATATATATATATATAATCGATAAAAAGATTTCACATAAACACGTGAAATAACAATCAATTATCAAACCACAATAAGAAAATGGGAAAACAAGACTAAGATCTTTCAACCGTAACAAGCGGTCTTCGTCGGAGTTGGGTTTTTGATTCTGACGATGACCGCTTGTTACGGTTGAAAGATCTTAGTCTTGTTTTCCCATTTTCTTATTGTGGTTTGATCATATATATATATATATATATATATATAATAATATATATCTGACTTCGTCAGAGTCAAAAACCCCAACTCCGACGAAGACCGCTTGTTACGGTTAAAAGATCTTAGTTTTGTTTTCCCATTTCATATTGTGGTTTGATCATTGATATATATATATATATATAAAGTAAATGAAAAAGACAACACATAGAAGAAACAAGAAGACTTCATTTTGTTGAATGAAGTTTGGATGAAGGAAAGAAGAAGGTATTCAGAAACCTTGAAAAACTGATGAAGAAAATGAGATCAGTGAAATACGGTCAGTTATTCAATGAAATATATATATATATAAACTAGAATTTAAAAAAGAACACATAGAAAGGAAACCACTGAACTCACTACTATATTTCGATGTCCTCGTCTTCAGGAAAAGAAGTGAATCGCTCCAAAGGCTGATAACGACTGACTTGGCGTTCGAACTGAAGCACTCAAACAGTGTAGCCAACTTTCGGAGGAAAGGTAGACAGGGAAGATAAAGAAATAAAAGCCAAATAAAAATTAAAAAAGAAAACATTTAACTAAAATAAAATTAAAAGCTGATAACAACTTAAAAAAAAAATCAACGATTGAGGTTAAGCCCAGGAGCCGATCTACCGCCCAGAAGACTAATAACTGCTTCTTCTGAAGCTATATTTATATAGCTATATCGAACGAACGGAATATTGAAAAGACGAAGCACGTCTCACACACCTGTTGATTCATGCACACTAATTATTTAATTGAGGATGACTAATCAAATTATTTGGCTGCTGCCATCTACTGGTCAGAAAGAGTACTACACAATTGTAATTCCCTTCACTCCCCAATTACCTCCTTCTTTGACTCTTGATCAGGGTAATCTGTTATTGCTGATTTGTTGATATAACATCAAATATTTTAATATATTTTTCTTTATAGACAAGTAGTTATCCAAACAGTACAACTTATATTGTTCACACATTCACTCACATATTGTGACCATCTCAATATGCAATATGCGTGACTTTTAATTTAAAAATTTTTTAAGACGATGAATTTAATGAATAATTATAAATTACGAGAAAAAAAATTTAGTTTATAAAACTTCTGTGTTTTCTTTAGTTTAGCAGATCAAAATAAACCATTTTATTATGACATATTTTCTTAAAAAGTATATATTATGCGTATAACTAACATTTAAAGAAGAATAAAACTTGAAGTTGTAAAAAATGTTTCTAAAATATTACGTTTCTTTCAATAACATAGTAATTATTTCTTAAAAACCTGCAGTTATAAAACTATCAAGCCTTCAACAACTTAATAGCCCGAGCAGTTTAATTATTCATGAATGCAGACCATTAGATAAACTGATAATTTGAAGAAATAATTAGTTCTATTTCAGAAAAAAACAATGTTTTCAACTATATATATTATTGCCATATTTCAGTTGGATTATAAAAGATAAATTGATTTCTTAGTTGGCTTTATTAGGGGCCAGGCTAGCTCAGTGGTTACGTGCTCACCTCTGAACTGATAGGACCGGGGTTCAATCCTCACCTGGCCCTCGATTTATTCACGCGGGAGGTGAATAAATCTGAGTGCGTCGTCCCTCAGAGAAGGATGTTAAACTGTCGGTCCCGAGCCTGTACGATGTCAGGTACTCGTTAAAGATCCCTACTCTAAATACACTTGAGTTAGGCAAAATTTAGTACTCCCACTGTAGAATTAATCTTCATTGTGTGGTATCACAAAGGGCCAATGCTCGGCCTAAATGTGTTCCCTTGTGGAACTGCCACTGCAACCTAACCTAACCTAACCTAATTGGCTTTAATGCCTCGAAGTCTTATGGGAGAAAGGCATAAGTTTAATCACTCTCCAGAATGATTAAACGAAAGTTAAGTTTAATAAAATATAAACTAATCTTTTATATATGTTAAGTTATATATGTTATATATGTTTAGTTAACGCAACCTGATGTAGAACATGGTGTAATATGTAACATGCTTTAGCTAAATATAATATAATATTGATTGGTTCACTTTGTAGTATACCTTCAAGGCTCTTTGGCCCATATAACATAAATTTTCCTTAATCTAAAGCTATCTTTCCAGAAAAATTAGTTTTCTTTAGCAATATTATTGTTGAGTTCTTTTTATCCTTATAAAAACGAATATCGGAATATAGGAGTCAATTTCTGTTAGGCTTTTTGAATGATACTTACTATTATTTAGTTTTCAACACTTACGAAAAGTTCCATCCACGTCAATTATATATATATATAGCGCTGATTCACGCTCCGTTCTTCGACGTGGGGAAATCTCTCTCACTTCGTCCTCTCTTCTAGTCTACTCCTGATGACGAACAACAGTTCGAAATTTGAATTCTGTAAGTGTTCTTTTTATTCTTTTTTCTGTGTCGTGCTTTGTGTAATTTAAAGTTATATATATATATATATACAAGTTTTGTTAAAACCTATGCCTATTTCTAATTTCACACTTTTTCGGGTTAAACCGAATTAAGTTAAACAACCCGAAAAAGTGTGAAATTAGAAATAGGCATAGGTTTTAACAAAACTTGTATAGATGAAGGCCTGCTCCCCAAATACACTAATATATATATACATATATTCGTAAAAGTTGGAAGCAGTCCTTCATGTAAACATATATTATTAAATAACGCCCCATATTTGGCTTGTATCTGTTTCTTACACAATTTCTCCAGTTTCCGGAATTCCTTCCTCGTTTCTTCATTAAAACTATAAAGCTTATCACCAATATTGCTAATCGACATGTTTCGAATGTACGTCATTCATCATCAGGACAATAATATTATTTTAAAAAATAATATTAAATTTTAAATTGCAAAAACTCGACCTTGATTTAAAATTTTCAAGCTTTCAAACATTCATAAATTAGTTTCAAAAGATTATTTATTATCTTTTATTTTTTACTGTTCTGTAAGGTTTTATTTAATTGAAATTTCTGTTGTCTTTAATTTTTGACAAATACTACCAAACTCTTCAAATAAAATAGTCGTTCTTGTCGTTTGATCTTAGTTTGTTATAGACTCCAAAAAAACCGGTGAACAAAATTGCTAAAAAAAAAAAATTGGCAGCTTCTAGCTTGGCCTCTCACAGGGTTTTTAGAGAGTGTGAGTAACTTGATCAGGTCAAGGGAAAATCAGCACCCCCCCCCCCCCCCCACCCACACAAAGTGCCTAATAGATTACCAAACCCACTGGACAGAATTGATTGAAAATTATCATCTAGACTGTTGACCTCTCAGTGAAGGTCATATAGAGAAAGGAAACTGGAACAAGTCAATAGGAAAGAAAGCGAAAGAAGACCGCTATAAAAATTAAAATACGTCCATTTTCATTAAGGTTTAATATTATATATATGCATTACATAACATATTGTGACATATATATATATATATATATACCATGATAAACGAAAAACGGTCCGGCAGGACAAATAACAATTAAAATAAGCAGTGACACATAAACAGAAACACAACAAAGACTCACTTTTCAATATTTCGACCGTAATGGCGGTCGAAATATTGAAAAGTGAGTCTTTGTTGTGTTTCTGTTTATGTGTCACTGCTTATTTTAATATATATATATATATATATATATATTAGTGAAAGTTGCTAGCAATCCTTCTTGCAAACATGTTTCTAAAAATTTTATGCCATTTCATGCTTCTCTGAGAGTTTCTCTAATGTCTTACAGGCTCTTCACAGTTCCTCGGGGAATAAAAAAATCAACTGGCCCCAAACTTTTCTTTTCATAACTACACATTTTAAGACTATTTATATCTAATACTATTTATGAACTAACTAAATATATTATTTTCAATAAAAGAACGACATGTTTCATGTTTTGACAACGAAACATTTCGTAGTTTTAATATATATATATACTCCAAAAATGTTCTTGACCTCTTCTATTCTATTCTATGTTTTGTTATTGAGGGCTAGGTCAAATAAAAGAAAATAAACTCCTTCCTAGGCCGACGTTTCGATGTATTTGTACATCATCTTCAGGGCTAAAATTAAAGTAAGAACTATAATACATTTATATAATCTATGTGAGTTGTAGATTGTTTTGGTAAATGTATTATAGTTCTTACTCTAATTTTAGCCCTGAAGATGATGTACAAATACATCGAAACGTCGGCCTAGGAAGGAGTTTATTTTCTTTTATTTGACCTAGCCCTCAATAACAAAACATAGAATATATATATATATATATCCAACTGAACTCAGTTGGGTTTTTGACTCTGACGAAGACCGCTTGTTACGGTTGAAAGATCTCAGTCTTGTTTTCCCATTTTCTTATTGTGGTTTGATCATTGATTGTTATTTCACGTGTTTATGTGAAATCTTTATATATATATATATATATATATATATCAATACTGAATACTTCAATCAACTAGGTTTTCGTTATCCTCGATATGTGCGATTTCAAGAGTATTATATAATGTATTTATTGTGAAATCTTGTTATGTGTATATTATATATCCAAAGCTTTCTTGTCTTGACCACATTTATTCTACGCAATTCTTCTTTACTAATTTGGTCATCCATGAAACAGTTCTAAAAAAAAAATTCTTTAATCTAACGTTTCGCCTATATTTCTAAACATAATCAGGGCTACATTAGTACACAATTAATTACAATAATATAAAATAATGTAACTTACGAGTATGCTATTGTAATTAATTTTGTTTTGGAGAAATTATGATGTTTAGAAATATAGATGAAACGTTGGCTTAAAGATGTTTTTTTTTTTTGAATTGTTTGAGGCTGGATTGTTATTTATATCAATGGGATATCATTATCACAAGTAATAGACATTAGGTTATATTGAGATCTGTATAAAGACTTTATATACAAGAGATTTAAGTAAAAAGTTAACTGGCAAAAATTGACTATGAGATTTAGGTAAAAAATTTATTGCCAACAATTGTCTCTACTGTGAGATAATCTGGCAAAGCTGTGTCAGGTGGAATTAACCGTGATCTTGGCATAGTTTTGCAAGGAAACTGCCACTCACGACCCAATCATTGGAAACAAGGCAATCCACTTTTTCTTCTTATCATTCCTGTTTTCAGGTAAATTGGGTCCTCAAACAAATATTTGGGTCATTTAGAAAAAAAAAAATCAAGGAGCATTGACAAAGGACATTAATTATGAAAAAAATCTATAAAAAGAATTATTATTATTTTCATTAAAATTTATCATTTTGTTGAATTGTTTAGAATTATATTTAACGATTTACATAGGTTATTAAGTTTCACTTTTTGAATTACTCACTGAAAACTTCGAACTTGTTGGCAAAAAGAATCGAATTGTTGGTATATATTAACATAAACATTTTTGAACATACGTATATAAATCATTATATGTAACGTAAAAGGATAAATCGGGATTCAGTCAGTTTCTTCCACTTCCAATCAAACTCTCATTGCCGACGTTTCGATTTACTTCAAATTTTTTTTCAAAGGCAAAAGTAGGACTCCTAATTTTACCTTTGAAAAAGATTTTGAATAAAATCGAAACGTCGGCAATGAGAGTTTGATTGGAAGCGGAAGAAACTGACCGCATCCCGATTTATCCTTTTTATGTTACAGATCTGTCCCACGGTCGATAATTCATTACTGTTTTGTATATATCATTATATATATATATATATATATATATATATATATTGTCTCTGAATCAGTGCGCTTGGTTTCCATCTCTTATCTCTCCTGAAGACGGTTCAAAAGAATGATCAAACCACAATAAGAAATGGGAAAACAAGACTAAGATCTTTCAACCGTAACAAGCGGTCTTCGTCAGAGTCAAAAACTCAACTGACCCAACTTTTATATATATATATATATATGCTCAGGAATCTACTTTGATATACTTAGATGGCCAGGAATGGAGGACGTTTTGTAAAATTTAGTTCTAAGTTTGATGTAGCAACTATTTTTTTAATTTTTGTCCCTTTTGTTGTAGGAATGGATCCAAAGGAATTTGTCAAGTTCTCCACTGCTATGGCGGAGTATATTACGGACTATTTGGAGAACATTCGAGACAGGTAAGAAGATATTTACATATCTACTGTACATGACTCAGCAGAACTCTTACAATGCTGCTTCTATATATATATATATATATATATATATATATATATATAGTGATATGAGCTCTAGTTAAACACGTCAACACCCAAAAACATAACTTTGACTTTTAAAACCTACTTATAATAGACAAAGAAAGCCACACTCCAAAGAGACATGTTAAAGAAATAATACACATAGGAAAAAAGAAAAGGACATACACCTCGAGAAAGGACATTGAAGCAATTCAGCCAAATCTACACGAAAATTTTTACACAATATAAAAAACTACAGGGAATAAACATATAAAATGTATTTATTTATTGAGGGTGATTATAGTACTGCGTCCTAAGAACTATTGGCCTTTGCCTCTTCTATACTATAGTACCTATAGTACTTATAGTACTATAGTACCTATAGTACTTATAGTACTATAGTACTTATAGTACTATAGTACTTCAACGTTTCCAAGAAGCTCAGCACTTTTGCTAGGTCCAATAGTAAAAGCTCTTCTATAGTTAACACATAAGATAGGCAAACACAATAAACATGTAAACACTCGGTAGGTACTCAAAATTCAAAAGATAATAGTCATGAAACATAACATTCAAACAAACATAGTCAGTAGCCTGGATGTATAAAATATGTAATGGTGCAAAATGAACAGATTTCCAAGGTAAGATTGATCTCTGTACTTTTAAAATAATTTGAAAGCAATAAAATTTAATAAAAAAATTTTTAAGTCAATGTGACAATCCATGGTAGTAATACCAGATGTATCAAATCACTACCTTTCTATTACACTGTATGAAAAAATGTAAAAAAATAACCAAAATTGTATTAATAATTGTATTAATTGTAAAAAAACATGTAGCCCTGAAGGTGACATATATATATAGTTCAATGTACATAAAGAAACGTAGAGAAATTAAAAAACACACACTTACAGTCTCTAATTTTCGGTTGAACAGTCTTCAGGAGAGATAAGAAAGGGAAACCAAGCGCACTGGTACAGAGACGGTTGGAGACCCAATTTTCATCAAAAAGTGTATATATATATATATATATATTTATCACTCAAAATTCGAAAAAACGATTCAAACTGGATGCAAATCAGCTCAAAAAGGAAGAAAAGCAACACACAGAGAAAGAGACACACTTACAAACTCAAATTTTCCTGCAAGACTTTTTTCCTGCCGTTGTGTTTCCGGCGTGCTTGGTCACTCGTTCTTCTCTTTTCTCCTGAAGATGGATCAACCAAAAATTAAGGTTTGAAAGTGTGTCTCTTTCTCTGTGTGTTGCTTTTCTTCGTTTTTGAGTTCATATATATATATATATATATATATATATATATATATATATATATATATATATAAATATATATATATATGTCGACATGCCGGTGAAAGGAGTAGTTTCAATCATAAGACCTCAAAAAATAACTATATTATATAGTGATACCTCGATTATCCAGTATATTCCGTTCCGAAACCCTGGTTCAAAATCCTATTTGTTTAAATTCCGTATAGATTCATCCATTTTGACTTATATACATTCAAGTAAAAACTAAATTTCTTAAAGTGATTTCCTAATGGGATTCATTTTCATATACAAGTCTTGATCTATATGTCTGCTAAAATTTCATTAAAATCTTTTTTATGAAATTTTAACGTACTCGCCTCCCAGAGATGAGTACGTTAACCATTGAGCTAACCTGGTCCTTTCATTCTATCGCCATAAAAAAAAAATTGATGTTGCAAAGAATTTAAAATGATCTACTCTCTGCTTTTATATTCTTTACAATTATTCAAAACAAGGGTAAAAGAAAAAAAATTGATCTTGCAAAGAATTTAAAATTAACTACTTTCTGCTTTTATATTTTTTACAATTATTCAAAACAAGGGTAAAAGAAAAAAAAGTTGATCTTGCAAGGAATTTAAAATTAACTACTCTCTGATTTTATATTCTTTACAATTATTCAAAACAAGGGTAAAAGAAAAAAAATTGATCTTGCAAAGAATTTAAAATTAACTACTCTCTGCTTTTATATTGTTTACAATTATTCAAAACAAGGGTAAAAGAAAAAAAATTGATCTTGCAAAGAATTTAAAATTAACTACTTTCTGCTTTTATATTTTTTACAATTATTCAAAACAAGGGTAAAAGAAAGAAATTGATCTTGTCAGGAATTTAAAATTAACTACTCTCTGCTTTTATATTTTTTACAATTATTCAAAACAAGGGTAAAAGAAAGAAATTGATCTTGTCAGGAATTTAAAATTATCTACTCTCTGCTTTTATATTTTTTACAATTATTCAAAACAAGGGTAAAAGAAAAAAATTGATCTTGCAAGGAATTTAAAATTAACTACTCTCTGCTTTTATATTTTTTACAATTATTCAAAACAAGGGTAAAAGAAAAAAATTGATCTTGCCAGGAATTTAAAATTAACTACTCTCTGCTTATATATTTTTTACAATTATTCAAAACAAGGGTAAAAGAAAAAAAAATTGAGATCGTGCCTATGGTTTGAGATTCGTCTTTCAGTCCAGCCTGCCTGATACATTTTTGAAATGAGTGAAATCAAAAACTTTGCCCATCTCTGCTTTAAAGGATATAGAGTTTTGTTCACATGGAACTTAAATCCAGTATTGATATTCAAGAAAACATTTAAAAAAACAAAACAACAGAAATCACAAAAGAAAATGAAACAAATGCAATAAAACCACAAACAATTATTCCTATAATAAATATCTTATGAATAAGTTTTCTGTATTAAAAAAAAAATGTCTTAAATTTTAGTCAATTTTGTTTGGAATATACGAATATGGATTATATGATGCAGGGGTGTGAGACATCATTCCAGGGGGTGCGAAAAGCAGGGTTGTAACTTTAAAAAATTTCCTTAGTTTAACGAAATTTCAAAACTTTTAAGGATATGATATCATTTAAAGAAATTTTCAAAAACAGAGGTTGATAAAGTCATGGAAATCCTGAGGTAATAGTATTTTTATTTAAAAAAAAAATGGTATTATTGATTTTATTATCTAGTATATATTTCAAGAAATGATTGTTTTTTGTCAAGTGTATTCAAATTTTAATGTGGGATATCTTTCCTAGTTCATATGTTTGATTTTTTTCAGGTATCCCACATTGTCATTGTTATCATTGTCAATGTCATTATCATAAATCATTGTTATCAGATGTCATGTTCACGATTCTAATAACTAATAAAGCGATTACAGTCAAATTAAACAAATGACACATACTGATTAAAAGTATATTATCAATGTGGTATATCTTTTCTAGTTCATATGTTATACCTTTTTTTTTTACATATTAAACAGTTAAATATGTAAAAAGAATAGCCTTTTGAAGGTAGTTCTTCATTTTACTATTTTATATTATTTCAGAAAAAAATCTGAAGTGGCCTACACTCAACTTTACTATAAGAAAACATAATAAGAAATTCATTAACCACCAACTGATGTTTTGTGCTCTTTACATTTAATCAGTATGTGTCATTTGTTTAATTTGACTGTAATCGCTTTATTAGTTATTAGAATCGTGAACATGACATCTGATAACAATGATTTATAATAATGACATTGACAATGATAACAATGACTTCTGAAACTCATCGGACTCGTAGGCTCTGCAGTCATACTGTTGCAACATGTGTTACAACATGTGTTGGCATGCCATTGTTCTAACTCAATTTAACATCAGATTTTATGTTCATTAATGACCCTTATAATTGTAAATAGAGAAGTATTCGTCACTTCTATAGCTTTAGGTAAGATCTGATAGAAATCTTTGTCCATTCTGAGATGATTGATCGAATACAGATATAATGTGATCGAGGGTTTCTACCTCTTCTAGCCACAGAGTTTGAATTCTTTGTATGATGTCAAATACAGCTTTCATTCATAGTAATAAAGTAAATAATTTAAAAATAACAATACAGAATAAGAGAAAAAATTGAGATAGCATTGTTTAAGTCCAGAAATTACTAAGGTAAATTATGAAAAATAGGTATAACTAATAAACTAAATAAATGTTTTTCAAAGATATTAAAATACGTTTGAATTATCTTATACAAATAATCATATTGATTCAGTATTATTCAAAACTCAATAGGTGAACTTTTGCATTATGTACATGGTGTTAATTAAGTATTTTATTTTCCTGGTGAAGTGAAAATAAATATAAATTACACAAACTTATAGAAGAATTAGCAAAACAAGAATGGTTTAAAAATAATATAAATGATGTTAATAGCGTAGATAGTCTAAATAATAATTAATGCATTTGTAATATTGAAAAGAAAATTAATACAATGTTTCCACTGACCTTATGATATTCAATACCTTCTGTATTCTTGCATTGTCATTTAATCAACGTAAACTCATATTTAAAACATATATTAAACTAAATATTTCAATGAATGTACTCTTTTAAACACAGATATTAAACTAAATTTCTCAATAAGATCACATTTGAATTAATTTCAAACTGTTACAAATAACATTGACGTCGAATAGAAACGCAATTAAAAATTAAAATGAGGTGAAAAAATGAGAGCCAATGATTGGTCGAAATAATCATACGATAGAAATGACATGCGCATTATGTACTGTTGGCGGGAAATGAAGGGACTTCATTATGCGTGACTAATTATTTATATACTAAATAGAGACCTATGATTCTTAAGTTGTATTGAATTCAACTATTTTAAAAATTTCTTTTCACCCAGTTTATACTTTGATAAGAGGAGCTTTGTTTTACTGGCATTATTTAATTTTATGGATTCCGTATTATAAAGTTTTCGTTTTATTTGTACTAAATCGTATAACATTGTAACAAATCTGGAGTAGCCTGACTTAAGTTTGCTATAAGTAAAAAAAAATACCGAACTAATTTACAACATAATGATTTTCGCCTCCTCAATAGCATTCACATGCATCATATCAAGATTTTTACATTTTTCTGAAAAAATACGTTTTTATTGTTTTAAAAATTTGACCATTTCTTTCGTTTACTTATTCTTTAATGAAGTCATGAATATGCACTTTAAATCGCTGTCTTAAGGTACTATCTCATTATCCAATATAGTGGTGTCTAAAATCATTGCATCTTATTCTCTAAAGCACATTTTAATTTATTAAAATCACTATTTAAAAGAAACTGGAGTGGCCTGCACTCAACTTTACTATAAGTAAACTTAATATCAATGTTCTTAGGTATATAATATATAATGTCTCGTTTAAGCATAATGTAAAAATTTATATGGGAGATGTTTATTAGTCTTTGTTTTCTGAGGTAGTACAGATAGTGATTGATCGATTTATCAATATATAAGCTTATTTTTGTACATCCCACAGCTGATACAAATAATCTCATTAGTATAACTACAGCAGTAATAACATTTTTGAAAAGCCAAACTGAAAATTTCTTCACACGAAATGACCTCCTACAAGAGAACATGGCCTTTGTTCAAATAGCCTGTAGTTTTCTTATATCGTTTACTTCACCTCCTTCTTCATTGAATATTTAAGTCAAATTTTCAAATTTAAATCAGAAAAATACCCTTATTTTCTCTGAAAAACATCATAAACATCCAAGAAAAATGTCGTTTTAATAAACATCGTCAAAAATGTCGTGATTGAAGGTCATATCAAATTATAAGCTTATTTTTGTACATCACACAGCTGATGCAAATAATTTAATTAGTATAACTACAGCAGTAATAACATTTTTGAAAAACCAAAGTGAACATTTTCTGATACGAAATATTCTCCTACAAGAGGACATGGCTTTTGTTCAAATAGCCCGTGGATTTCTTACATCGTTTACCTGACATCCTTCTACATTGAATATTAAAGTAAAATTTTCAAATTTAAAACAGGAAAATACCCTTTTTTTCTCTGAAAAACAACATAAACAGCGAAGAAAAAATGTTGTTTTAAGATGATTTATAATTAAAGATGTACGATAATTACATTTATTAATCTCTAAACGAAAGATTTCAATTTTGAATTATCTTTTACATTTTTGGTTTTTTATAGAATTATTATACTGGAAATTATTAACTTCTTAGTATTTAATAAGATCATTTTCCTTCCCCTTTGTCAAATATCATATATACGAATTTTTTCTGAGTGAGTGTTATCATTTTCCTGCACAATATTACTCCTCTTACATCTCATATAAGTCAATAAACTATTTAAATTGTTCCTTTATAAATACCAATTTTATCTCAGTAGATCGCTAAAAAAAATTCTAAGTCAATATAAACAATGTAAAAAAATATATGTTTTTTTTATTTTTTCCTTCAATCGCTATCTGTACTACCTCAGGAATGAAAGACTAATAATCATATCCCATTTAGATGTTTACGTTATGCTTAAATGAGACGTTATATATTATATACTCAAGAAATTTAATATTAAGTTACTTATAGTAAAGTTGAGTGTAGGCCACTCCAGATTTTTTAATGTATGTAAATGAAATGTTTTTTTCATAAACATTTGTAATATATTTTTTTTTATAAAAAAGAAGGAATTTTTTTTATGAAAAGAAGAAATAAATGTATTCTATTGATAAAGTTTATTATGATTCCACATCTTTTATCCCTCAACAAAGTATAAAATACATGCATATTGTTAATACCACTGATGTTAGTATGATTTATATTAGAAATAGATAAAACCGTCATACCTCGTAAGATGATCATGGAGTTGGAGCGCTTTCGGACGTTGTCCCATCTTCGATCGCAACAAACCTACTGAGCTGTTATATAGGGGGTTGGTTATCTGTCAAGTCCACTACTATCCTAATCCTGAAGTATAAAATGTAGGGGGGTTGCGAAATCCAGAGTAACAGTTTTTTAGAGGTGCAAGAATATATAAAGTTGGGAACCACTAATCTAATGTATGCCTATTATATAGTATATTAATTTCTTTGTTGACTTGGGTTTTTTTTTTGTTAATATTCTTTTTAGTTATTTTGACTGCTTTTTAGGCCAGTGTTGCCAACAGTACAGCCAGGATATCTAAGACCAATGCTACCTGAAAATGCTCCTGACAAACCTGAAGACTGGGCCGATATCTTTAAAGACATTGAAAAAATCATCATGCCAGGAGTAAGTATCAACATACTTGATAATATTAAACAGTTTGTTTAACTTGAAAGTCATCGAAACAGTGAAGTAGCAAGGGGGAGGGGGTCCTCCCCGGGTGGCATTTCCAAGGTATAAAAAAGTTAAAATAACAAAAAAACATAACGAAAAATCTGAAATTTTATACCCAAATGGGTTTTTAAGGTCGTAGTTCTTTTATGTTTTATATGTATAATACTGTTTTTAAACGAATTTTTAACCGAAACGTTGGCAATGAGAGTTTAATTTAAACCTGAAGAACTGACCGAGTTCCGATAAACTATAGTTTTGTATATATATATATATATATATATATATTCAGGTGACTCACCACAAATGAATGAAGATAGTCGCTCTGAAGCCTTTCGTTTTCACGTCGTCAGAGAGCAAGTGAATACAAGTTGTAGGCAGGTTATGAATTTTAAAAATGTTAAAAATTCATTACCTGCCTACAACTTGTATTCACTTGCTCTCTGACGACGTGAAAACGAAAGGCCTCAGAGCGACTATCTTCATTCATTTGTGGTGAGTTACCTGAATATTTATATCACGTGTTATTGTGACAATTTTGTATATATATGAACATTCAAACAACAGTTGTTGTTTAATTCCACAAACTATTTTTCTTTGTAAAATAATTAGTAATGTAATACTTAGTTTTTTTGTTTCAAAGTTTATATTTCTGCCTAAGAAAAAGGTTTTAAATAAAAACCGAAACGTTGGCAATGAGAGTTTAATTTGAACTTGAAGAACTGACCGAGTCCCCATAAACTTTAGTTTTGTTTCTATTCCACGGTCTATACTTTTATCAATATATATATATATATATATATATATAAAGATTTCACATAAACACGTGAAATAACAATCAATGATCAAACCACAATAAGAAATGGGAAAACAAGACTAAGATCTTTCAACCGTAACAAGCGGTCTTCGTCAGAGTTGGGTTTTTGACTCTGACGAAGACAGACGGCTTGTTACGGTTGAAAGATCTTAGTCTTGTTTTCCCATTCCTTATTGTGGTTTGATCATTGATATGCACTATATATATATAATATTTTGGTAGTATATTTATTAGTCTTTTAGTTATCTAAGTACAGTTTAATAATAAGATCAATTTAAAAAAAAACATCCTTCAGAAGGTTTTGTACGAGAAATACGAGTCATTAAGGCAAGTGCATGAGATGCAAAAAAGACATGCGAAGGTCAGAGAAAGTAGGGAAGGAAGGTCTCGGGAGACTGGTTCCGGTGGAGGAAATTCCAAGGTCTTTCATCCACCTTGCTATATCAGTAAAGATTATAGTTTTTTTTATGAATAGTTGTTTGGTAATGCCCACACTTATAAGGCTTTCACCTTTTAGTACTGTTCTAGAGGCGGTGAATATGGCTCATTTATTATTTGGCACCCATTTTAGTAATGGGTGAGCCATATTACCTGTTTATTCTACGATATTGGAATTGGTTGATTCTCATATATTGGGAATCTTAAATTTTACCCAACTGAAATGTGTTTAGAGTAGGATATCTTTAAGGAGTGCTTGATATCGTACAGGCTTGGGACTGACGGTAATACGATATGTTCGTCTTTATTCACCTCCCAAGTGAATAAATCGAGGGCCAGAGCGGGTATCGAACCCCGGACCTACCTGTTTAGAGCAGAGCACATTAACCACTCGACAAACCTGACCCTTGTTCCTATAATAGTTAAACTATTTATAGAAAAATAGTTTCTATAAATAGAAAACTATAAATAGCTCATTAGTTCCCATTTTACCCGATCAGATGATATTATGTTTTAGAGTTATATCCATATTATAAAAAAAAAACCTAGAACTTTATTTTTTGAATTACAATAAAAAAAACTCTTTTGTAGCCATTAATATAGGTAGTCTCTAGAAATTACTAACAACTTATTAAAGTTTCAGCGTGTATGAAGTCTTTTACTCTGCACTAATTTTTAGAAATTTTAAGAAATTAACTATATATGTTCAGATTTCAAAGACCTGTAGAAATTATATCATATTATTTATTGTTTAAACTGATCCTCTAGTGCAGTGTTTCCCAAACTTCTTCCAGCGACCGCCCCCTTGGGTCCGTAAACCTATACTCAACACTCCTTAATAATCAGAATCTTAGACTAAATAACGAAATGAGTAACATTTTAATAATTAAATTAATATAATGGCTAATCGAATGTTTATTTATAATCCAATATATGTCTTGTTTCATAGCATATTTATGCAAAAGAGTTAATACACAAAAAAAGAAACTTAGATGAGAATATACGTTTAGCATAAAAATAAATTATCAAAACAAATAATTTTAAGAATCCTATTCCTGAAGTTTACATGTGGTGTTTTCACTTAAATTTAGAAATTATATTGCATGAACATTTTCAATTTATGGAAATAGAAATTTATCATTCCATAAACTAGCCACCTCTAAACACCTCTAACCACCTGTTAACGAAAAAACATTTTATGTCTATAAATTAAGAATATTTCGTTGAAAACCGTATTTCACTGATGTCATTTTCTTCACCAGTTTTTCAAGGTTTCTGAATACCTTCTTCTTTCCTTCATCCAAACGTTGGAGAATGTTAATTAAGTTGGAACCGACATGTTTCGACTGGCTTCCAGTCATCTTCAGGGTGATTAATTAAAAAAGAAAAAAAGAAAAATTATTAGTCTTTGGAGTTGGTATTAAGACACATTTTACAGTAAAAGTTTTTTTACTGTAATTAATTTTTCTTTTTTTCTTTTTTAATTAATCACCCTGAAGATGACTGGAAGCCAGTCGAAACATGTCGGTTCCAACTTAATTAACATTCTCCAACGTTTGGATGAAGGAAAGAAGAAGGTATTCAGAAACCTTGAAAAACTGGTGAAGAAAATGACATCAGTGAAATACGGTCAGCTGTTCAACGAAATATGCTTAAATGAAGGACTGCTTCCAAATTTTACAAATTAAGAATATTAAACCTAAGTTGTAAGTTTTAAGTAAGTTGTTAGTATTTTACTTTTGAATAACTGGTCACAAAAAAATAACGTCCAATAGGATAATTTAGGCAAATTAGGATTAGAATTAGTGATAATAAAAACCGTCATAATATTAGTATCATTTAAGTCAGTATTAAATAATTGTTTTTTGACCTATATGATAATGATTTAATTATAATAAATTTAGAAAGAGGAAATTAGATGAATCGGCTATAATATGAGACTCTACAGAAATATTTAGTTCTACTTTACAACTTTTATAAGTCATGATGTAATTTAGGGGGACCAGGTTAGCTCAGTGGTTAATGTACTCGAGTTTAATGTAAAAAAGAAAAAAAAAAGTAAAATGTATAATGTATAAGACAAAGTCTGACCTGGTTATGTTACATGGGATCTTCCTTTTGCTCCGAAATATCATTTGTACCCAGTGTAACCGTTTCGCGATGTAAATATACTATTGCTCGAATAGTATCGAGTTGCCCGCCTCCGCGTGGTCCACCCTGGGCGTCGCCATGTGAACATGGGACGGCTAAAAGGCAAATCGTAAAAAGACAACTTGACTTGATTTAAAAAAACGATATGACCTGAAATATGGCTTGGTGCGTATAAAGGTCAACACAGGTTAATGTACTCGCCTCTGGGTTGGTAGTCCCAGGGTTCGATCCCCACCTGGCTCTCGATTTATTCACGCCGAAAGTGAATAAATCTGAGCACGTTGTCCCTCGGAGAGGACGTTAAGCCGTCTGTCCCCAATCCTGTACGATTTTCGTAAAACAGCATTTCAACATGCCCAATTAATTTTTAACAACATGCATGAATTCAATATTATAAATTGTTTTGATTTTAATATTATTTGTTGTTAAATATTTCTGTTTTCTTTAGGTTACCCACTGGCACTCACCGAAGTTCCACGCGTATTTCCCCACAGCCCAGTCCTACCCGGCTATTGTGGCCGATATGCTCAGTGGAGCGATTGCCTGTATTGGATTCTCTTGGGTAAGCAACTCCATCTACCACTCATTCGTACTAATCATCGACAAATCAAGTTTATTTATTAAATTTTAAGAAAAAAAAACATCTCCGGCTACTGTGGCCGATATGCTCAGTGGAGCGATTGCCTGTATTGGATTCTCTTGGGTAAGCAACTCCATCTACCACTCATTCGTACTAATCATCGACAAATCAAGTTTATTTATTAAATTTTAAGAAAAAAAAACATAGATGTCATTGGCGTTGGAAGTTTGGGGGGTTGGGGGGGGGGGGGGTGTCAAGGGTGGTCCACCCCTTAAATTAAATTAACATTAATTTTAATTATAATCCCATAGATGTTACTGGCGTAGTAAGTTTGGAGGGGAGGGGGGTCAAGGGTAGTCCACCCCTAAATTAAATTAAGATTCATTTCATTATAATCCAATAGATGTCACTGGCGTTGTAAGTTTGGAGGGGGGGGGGGTCAAGGGTAGTCCACCCCCTAAATTAAATTAAGATCCATTTCATTATAACCCAATAGATGTCACTGGCGTTGCAAGATTGGGGGGTGGGGGGCAAGGGTAGTCCACCCCTTAAATTAAATTAAAGTTCATTTAAGTATATTCCAATAGATGACACTGTCGTAGCAAGTTGGGGGGGGGGGGGGGTGTCAAGGGTAGTCCACCCCTTAAATTAAACTAAAGTTCATTTAAGTATATTCCAATAGATCACACTGCGTAGCAAGTTTGATGGGGGGGGGGGGGTCAAGAGTAGTCCACCCCTTAAATTAAATTAAAGTTCATTTAAGTATATTCCAATAGATGACACTGTCGTAGCCAGTTTGATTGGGGGGGGGGGGTCAAGAGTAGTCCACCCCTTAAATTAAATTAAAGTAGTTCATTTAAGTATATTCCAATAGATGACACTGTCGTAGCCAGTTTGATTGGGGGGGGGGGGGTCAAGAGTAGTCCACCCCTTAAATTAAATTAAGATTCATTTAATTATAATCCCATAGATGTCACTGGCGTAGTAAGTTTGGAGGGGGGGTGGTCAAGGGTAGTCCACCCCTTAAATTAAATTAAGATTCATTTCATTATAACCCAATAGATGTCACTGTCGTAGCAAGTTTGATTGGGGGGGGGGGGGTCAAGGGTGGTCCACCCCTAAATTAAATTATGATTCATTTCATTATAACCCAATAGATGTCACTGGTTTAGTAAGTTTGGAGGGGGGGGGGTCAAGGGTAGTCCACCCCTAAATTAAATTAAGATTCATTTCACAAGTGGCTCCTGGTCAACTTTGACTGTTTAGCCAAGAGGTATAAAAAACGGTTATTTCATCAAGTGAGGTAACAAGGGTGGGGGGCGGGGCAGCGGTTAATGGTAGGGGACATTTTAAACAACTCATCTACCACTTTTCGTACCAATCTCCGAAAATCTAGTTTATTTATTAAAATTAAAAAAAAACGTAGATATCACTAGCATAGCATGGCAGGGGGGGGGGATCCGCCCCTTAAATTAAATTAAAATTCATTTCATTATTCCCATTGATATTACTACCGTAGTAAGTTGGGAGGGGTGGTGTGTCAGAGGCGGTCCACCCCTTAAATTAAATGAAAATTAATTAATTTTAATCCACACAAGTGGCTCCTAGTCAACTTTGACCGTTTCGCCATGTGGTATAGAAAACAGTTACTTCATCAAATGATGTAGCAATGGGGAGGGGGCACATGCCAGGGGTCATTTTGAATGTGTAAAAATAGAAAATAAAAAAAAAATTAAAATAATAAAAAGCTATAGAAAAGATCTGTAATTTTAGACCAAAATGAGTTTTTAATGTCATAATTGTTTTTATGCTTCAGGTATTTGAAATACTGTTTTTAACTGTAATATTTGTAAACTGTAAGATTTTTCAACTGTAATATTTGTAAATTAAAAATAAATTTAATTTAAAATTTTTCAAAACTACTTTTTGAAATGGTGAAATTTTATTATATTTGTTTGCATAGCCATTTAATTCCATTTAACCATTTTTTTTATGATTTGAATTATATGCTTTTGTTTTTTAAAAAAACGAGTACTGCAATAAGATGGTAAGTATGGGATTAATAACAGCAGTCTGAAATTAGATCCTTGATTGTAATTCAATGAAAATAAGTATTTTCAGGACGTTCTGGAGTTTTGAATGGTGGCCTATTATCAACGCCCAGTTCTGATCTTATACCGCCCCTGGTGGCAAAATTAGTTACTACGCCACTGATAATAGATGTGGAGGTTTTAAAGTTTATCTTAGTTCCGGACTTGTGTTTGCTTTCTCTTCTTTGCTTTAATGTTCATCACAAAAAAGAAACTCTGATTCAAATTCTCATTACCGACCAAACTATAAATATAATCACAAAATGTTTTCTGAAACACTAAAATGTGTTGACGCAATATGAAAAATAACTTTAATCGTATAAGTTTCCTTAATAAACGGGACACAAAAAATATAGTGAAGAGAAATAGAAAAAACACAAAATACAAAAAAAAATAACTAAAGCCTGTGCTAAGAAATGAAATAATACAGAAGAAATAAATTCCAAGTTAGAACAGGCAAGGTAACAAAGAGCACAGAATGTTTGAAGGTCGCACGTAACTTACGTGCGTTACGCGACCTTGAAACCTTCTGTACTGTTACTCCTGCCTGTTCTAACTTTGAATTTATTATTATTATTCTTTAATAATTCTATTATTAATCTTTAATTGTCTTTTGTGTTTTTTCTGTTCCTCTTTACTAAATTTATATGTATAAGTTTATATACATATAAACAGTAACTTTATATATATATATATATATATTGTTAAAAATCTGACCATATCTTGCTGAAACTTGCTTCTTATTAAGTTTTTCAAGTTTTCTAAATAGAGTTCTTGTCACTATATCCACAGTATACAATATTCTTCCGATAGTCGACATGTTACATGAGTCCATGTTTCTGCTGTCCTCAGCCATTATCAAGACATAAATGAGTTTTGAAATAATTTGTTCCTTTATATAAGAGAAGTAAAATTCGTTGAGAAGGTTGGGGGATTAAAGTTGTTTGTCTAAATTCATTGGGTTGAGTGACCTGGTTAGGGGTTTGTTGCCTCTACCTGGAGAGGTCCCACTTGACCTGGGGTTGATTTAAATAGTTTTAATATTTTCTCACTATTTTCCAACTGGATATTAATATATGGCTTCGTTTTCTGTATGAGTATGGCTTCTGAGTATGAAGCCATACTCATACAGAAAACGAAGCCATATATTAATATCCAGTTGGAAAATAGTGAGAAAATATTAAAACTATTTAAATCAACCCCAGGTCAAGTGGGACCTCTCCAGGTAGAGGCAACAAACCCCTAACCAGGTCACTCAACCCAATGAATTTAGACAAACAACTTTAATCCCCCAACCTTCTCAACGAATTTTACTTCTCTTATATAAAGGAACAAATTATTTCAAAACTCATTTATGTCTTGATAATGGCTGAGGACAGCAGAAACATGGACTCATGTAACATGTCGACTATCGGAAGAATATTGTATACTGTGGATATAGTGACAAGAACTCTATTTAGAAAACTTGAAAAACTTAATAAGAAGCAAGTTTCAGCAAGATATGGTCAGATTTTTAACAATGTATGTTTACAGGAGGGACTGCTACCAAAATTTACTAATATATATATATATATATATATATATAACACAATTAAAAGAAACGGTCCAGCGGACTTTTTTACAATAAAATAAAAAACGAAGGAAACACACAGAAAGACACAGACATAACTCACATCGATATTTCGACAATCGTCGTCATCAGGAGGTGCGAAGAGCGAAGAGTCCCGCAGGAAGACAGGGCGGTACTGTATATATATATATATATATATATATATATATATATATATATATACGTTTCACGATGAATCACAAACACAGAACTAAGGAACAAACACACTTACTGTCTCTAATTTTCGGTTGAACCGTCATCTGGAGAGTTCAGAAAGGGACACCAAGAGATAAAAGAGGGAAACCAGTATAGTTTTTCTATATTGAACTATATTTGTCCGTTTTGGATCGTATTTCCAACGAAAAAGTATATATATATATGTTTAATTTTACTCCTCGGAATTTTTGTCAGGGTTAATATATGGAATCACCTTTTTGCTAACGTTTCATCTTTATTTCAAGACATCCTCAGAGCTATAAACTAACAAAAACAATGGACATGTGTCATATCTACTTTATAACAATCATAAAAAATTCAAAAAACTTACTTACTCAAGGACAGCTTCTTTGAATTTTTTATGATGAATAGACAAATGTCTATTGTTTTTGTTAGTTTATAGCCCTGAGGATGTCTTAAAATAAAGACAAAACGTTGGTAAAAATGTGATTCCATATATATAACCTTTCTGAGAAGAGGAAAAAGCGTTTATTAGTAATTGTGATCAAGAAAACAATAGCTTATTATATAAGTTTATATACATTTAAGCAATAACTTTATAATATTAGAATATAATATACCGTCTTACCTCGTACACTGCTGCTGTAGCTCTCGGACCGGTTTCAGGTGTCACCCAGTTCTTGTTGAAGATGAGTGACACCCGAAACCGGTCCGAGAGCTATAGCAGCAGTGTACGAGATAAGAGGGTATTTTATATTTCTAATATTAATAATACTAACCTATGTGGTAATGACGAAATGCATGAAATAACTTTATTAGTTGATATACAGTGGAACCTCTACATACGAGCTACTCTACTTACGAGAAACTCGAGATACGAGAGGTCTGTCGAGCAAAAATCTTGCTCTACATACGAGAGAAAATCCAAGTTACGAGAATTTCCAGATGGGTGTACATGGAGTGGATTTCAAGGCAAGCCATGGCTGGTTTGAGAAATTCAAGAAGAGGACAGGCATCCACTCTACTAGTCGTGCTATAGCTCTTTTTAATGACACTTGCCTTACACATTTCCGTAACATTTTGAAAGGGAGGCAGAGACAAACCTCCTTGGATAAGTTTTTCTTCAAAAGACCTACAGAAAGTGAAAGTGTTGCGATTCCAGCTAAAAGGGCAAAAGAAAGCGAAGAAAAGTAAAAACTGATACAGTAATGTTAAAAAGCAAAAAAAAGCAGAAAAAAGTGCATAAATAAATTAGTGCCGTAAAAAAATTTAGTTCTTCATAAAGTTAACTTTAATTTTAAGTGGAAGTGCTCATAATAAACTCGCATTTTATTTCGTTAATATCATCTTATTTATCTTATTACTGTATTTTTATGTTCAGTCACTATTTGAATGTGTTTTTAGTAATCAGGAAGATGTGTTCATAGTTATTTAGGGTTAACTTGAATGATTTTGGGAGGCCGGGAACAAATTAATTGGTTTTCAGTTATTTCTTATGGGAAAAATTCGCTCTAGATACGAGAAATTCGAGATACGAGCAAGATCCGGGAACGAATTAATCTCGTATGTCGAGGTTCCACTGTATATATATAAAGTGTCAATAAAATGTTATGAAGGATAAGGAGGCGAAAAAATTAAGAAATTGGGAAGAGCAATAAAAAGTTTATTTCTTCCCAGTCTTAATGAAATCAATGATACAAGCACTGCTGTCGACCAGAAAACACTCTTCTTAACTAGTATTCTATTGAATCAGCTGAAATAAAATTGACGTTTAGATGTTGAGTGATAAAATTTGAAATGATTTGATTACTTAATATGAGATATAAGAAGAATAAAGTTCTTAGATGTAAAAAATCAACGTTAATGAAACATATTACTTATGCTGTTTTCCATGGTGTGATGGATTTGTCTAAAAAAATACTCTAAATCAGAGGTTCCCTAGATGGGTTCCGCGGAATTCTCTGGGGTTCTGTGAAAAACATCTAGTAAAAAATTTTTTTATGAATATGGATTTATTCTCTATTTAGAATTAGTAATAATACAATCCGTCATACCTCGTAAAGTCATAGAAAAGCTCGACCGGTTTCTGGTCCGTCTGGATCCTATCTTCAAGAGCACCTAACTGACTGTGATTGTTATTTTCCTATAACCTACCTATATAAAAAATAAAATAAAAGGAAAAAACATAGCAATTAAAGAAATATGAAAAAAAAATTAACTACACAGACAACACTGATTACACAATGTAGATGATATATAGGTAGGTTATAGGAAAATAACATTCACAGTCAGTTAGATGCTCTTGAAGACGGGATCCAGACGGACCCGAAACCGGTCGAGCTTTTCTATGATTTTACGAGGTATGGCGGATTGTATTATTACTAATTCTAATATTACTAACCTCAGTGGAGCTAACCCATTAACTATATTTATTCTCTATTTCTTGTGAATCATGAAACCGAATAATGTTTATATCTACATATACCTCATTAAGTAGAAGTCGTTAAAATTTTATTCATATTTAGGATAAATCACTAGTCAGTTTTTGGAACTATCTGATTCCCGAATTTCCTGCTATTGCAAAAGTAGCACTTCATACATTGCTGCCATTTCCCACTACCTACTTATGTGAAACTGGATTTTCCCTTTAAACTTCCATAGAAACCAAATACCGAAGTAGACTTAATGCTGGGTTAACTTCAGAATCAAACTCTCAACTATAAAGTCAAAAATGATTACAAAACAAACTCCGTGTTAAAATTGCTAGTAATTCTGTTTTCTGTGTTATGCACTTGAGAAAAATATGAAAATTAAAATCTTTTATTTTTGAATTTTTATTTGAAAAATACACATTGCACTAATATTACTTTTTTAATTGTTTTTAAACATACATACTATTTAAAAAGGCATATGAAAATATTTATATTATGATTGTATAAAATCAGTAGAATCTGGGGTTCCCCGGAAAGTTACTGGAACCAGAAAGGGTTGCGCGTCGAAAAAAGTTTGAAAAACTCTGGTCTAAATCAATCTATTTGTTACAGCATTGAATAAAACATAGTATCAGATGTAAGATTTTCTTGTGTTTATGAGACATATTATCTTTGGGTAATATTGAAGTATGAGGAAATGGACTCTTTTGTTCTATATTACAAAATGAGAACAAGATTTCACTTTATTCACGTGAAACGACAATAAGAAATGGGGAAAAAAGACTACGACCTTTCGTCAGAACGAAAACCGCTCTGACGAAAACCTCTTGTTACGGTTGAAAGAAGTTAGTCTCATTTCTTATTGTGGTTTGGACGTTTATTACCAAACGAATACCTTCAAGTTGTCAAAAATTTAGATTTTATGTTTACTTATAGTAAAGTTGAGTGTAGGCCACTCCATATCTGTGAAATATATACACTGGTAACTAAATGCAAACTTTTTTTCTTTTACAGATCGCTTCTCCAGCCTGTACAGAACTCGAGGTCGTCATGCTCGACTGGCTTGGAAAGCTGATCGGTCTCCCATCTGAGTTTCTTGCCTGTTCAGGAGGAAAAGCAGGAGGAGTTATACAGGTAATTCTTTTTTTTTTAGTTTTTATCTGCAGAAGGAACGAAAAGTTTCCGTCTAATTTTCATGTAATAGTATAAAGAATTTAATCTCCGTATTTAAAAACGGGGAAATAATCATTGTTGTCTAACTTAATTATTTTGTTGAGATCGATTTTTAGAAATGAATTTAAATTAGATAGTATAAAGTTAGTTAAACCATCATTGATAATGTCCATTCAGGCTACCTACGTTTCGGGAGAAAGTAACTTCCTTTTTCCTTCTTCGAGTTGTCTTCATTTATTACAGTATTAATTCTCTCTACTTCAAACAATTTAAATAATATTTCCCCTGGGCGAATTATTTTTGACAAATATCTAGTGTTTGAAAAAAAAATTACGAATTATTTTACTGGGCGAATTATTTTTGACAATTATCTGGTGTGTGATAAAAAAAATAAATTACCGTCAAAATCGCTCGGTAGCCGATTCACTATAATTATCCCATTACCTCTTTTATATTTTTGATAAATAATGCTCTATAAATGTTATTGTTTGCTAATAACTAACTGTTAGTGCATTTCATTAGGGCACTGCGAGTGAGGCAACACTGGTCGCCCTGCTGGGAGCAAAGGCCAGAGTCATTAGGTGTCTCAAAGCGGACAACGCTCAGCTTTCTGATTTTGAAATTCTTCCCAAATTAGTCGCATATGCATCAGGTAAAATAATTACGCAATTTCAAATTTATTAAATAATATTAAACTAAATTTATTTTTAATAGTATTTTCTTATTTTTAAGTTCAACTTTAGAAAAAAAGAATATTTTGTTGTTATTATAAAAATGTTTTTTTACTAGTATTAAGAAAAATCTGGTCTATATATGAAACGTTGTTTGGATTAAGCGTAATAAGACCGTAATTCAAGATGGCACTATAATAGTTATTTTAAAAGGTTGATGGTGACTTGTCAAATGAAAGATCGTTAAAGTCTTGTCATGTAACACAGTGCTCCGTAACTGTTGTGCCGTGGCACACAATTTTTGTTGGCAAAAGATTTTATTTTTTGAAAAAAAATGAAAACTTTTGTTTAACATTTAAATTTAAACATTAACATTAGTGCCATCTGGTGATTGTAGCATGAATGAAGAAACATAGATATTCTAACATAGTGCAATCACTTATTATGTGGTATTTACTTATTGTAGGGTAAAAAGTAAATGAAATGGCCTCCACATATAAAAATTTAATGGTATAAACAACGCGTTTCGAACACTTAGTGTTCTTCCTCAGGCATTAACTAAAAAATACAATGACACCAGGGAGTAATCTATTTTGCACAGTAAATATAGTACAAAATAAAAATAAAATAAAATAAGGAAAATATTTGCTCACTCTTAGGTTCGTATTCTCTTCCTTTTTTTATTTTGTACTATATTTACCGTATACTATAGATAACTCACTGGTGGGTCAAGGGTCAGCTAGCCATGCACAGCAAGGTGCATGCTAAATTAGTGGACAGGCATCTAGGCCTTTTACCACTTCATTAACTCACTGGTGTCATTGTATTTTTTAGTTAATGCCTGAGGAAGAACACTAAGTGTTCAAAACGCGTTGTTTATACGATTAAATTATTATATGTGGAGACCATTTCATTAGTTTTTTAACCTACAAAACGACAAAATAAACTTTACATCTTCTAATTTTTGTTGGCAAAAGATTTTATTTAAAAAAAAAAAGAGAAGAACTTTTGTTTAATATTTAAATTTAAACATCAACAGTAGTGCCATCTGGTGATTGTAGCATGAATGAACAAACATAGATAAGCTGATATGCCAGTGTTGCTTATCTAACTAAAAAGTCGTTATCAAAATGGATTTGATACCTGTGACATGTACAGTTAATTTGTTTTTTACTCACTCAATTCACAATTAACAATTACTTTTAGAATTTTTTTTTTGATTGCATAATAACAAACAGAACTCATTTTAATAATTTAATATTTTTATTAATGTGTTTCAGAACAAGCTCACTCGTCGGTAGAAAGAGCAGGATTGCTCGGAGGTGTCAAGTTTAGGTTACTCCCCACTGATGATAAACATCGTCTAAGAGGAAATATTCTAAAAGAAGCCATTGAAAAGGACAAGTCTAATGGACTCATACCATTCTTTGTAATATTTTTTTTTTATATTCATTATGTTTATTATATTTATTACCAGCTGACCTGCGAACTTCGTACCGCCAACTGTTTAGTAAACATCGTGTTATCTTTAGCTTTTTTAACATACATGTCATGTACATTTATACTTAGTACAAATTACTACGTATATTTTATTTAAGTAATATTTTGCTTAAAATATCTGCAAAAGATAAATCATAACATCCTTTAATTGATTCCATGATATATTAAACTATTAGAATATTGATGGTGAACTTTATCTTACCTGTTTATTACTAGTCGATATAAAAAAAATT
Organism: Hermatobates lingyangjiaoensis; assembly: GCA_026182355.1. Lineage (NCBI taxonomy): Eukaryota > Metazoa > Arthropoda > Insecta > Hemiptera > Hermatobatidae > Hermatobates > Hermatobates lingyangjiaoensis. The sequence continues at coordinate 67,324 of JAPFBL010000805.1, forward strand.
GGTGTAGGTTAGGTTAGGTTGCAGTGGCAGTCCCACAAGGGAACACACGTAGGCCAAGCATTGGCCCTTTGTGATACCACACAATGAAGATTGATTCTACAGTGGGAGTCCTAAATTTTGCCTAACTCAAGTGTATTTAGAGTAGGGATCTTTAACGAGTACCTGACATCGTATAGGCTCGGGGCCGACGGTTTAACGTCCTTCTCCGAGGGACGACGTGCTCAGATTTATTCACCTCCTGCGTGAATAAATTGAGGGCCAGGTGAGGATTGAACCCTGGTCCTATCAGTTCAGAGGTGAGCACGTAACCACTGAGCTAACCTGGCCCCAAAAATTGGTGTATTTAGGTACACAAATATATATAACAAGGTTTGAAAATAATCACGTGCATATATGAGTATATCTTCACAATAACATTATTTTACAAGTATATATTTAGAATCTGCATAATACTAACTAACGTAATTATCTCCTTAAAATCCCTCAGAGGTCCAACTTTGGTATGTTATCCATGAATGTTAGCTATCTATTTTGGTAGTAAAATAAAAAAAAAAATAAAATTTTACATATTTTGAAATGAAAATATCTGTGTAAACCTACAGTAAACCGGGAAAATACTGCCATTCTCGAGTTCACGTGTTTAATTGTTAAAATAACGTATTTAAACGTGAAATATATGTAAAAAATGCTAAGATCTTTCAACCATAACAAACGGTCTTTGTCATCATCGGATTTGACTCTGAAGAAGACCCTTTGTTACGGTTGAAATATCTTAGTCTTTTTTCTTATTTCTTATTGTGGTTTAGACTTTGATTTACATATCATATGTTTATATAGTTTGTGACGTATAAATGAAAATTTGAAAAAATTCATTTGTTGTCCTATAACGGATATACTCAATTTTTTTTAATACAATTAAGGGGAAAATAACAACTATCTACTGAAAATAGTTGGTTAATGTAAATAGTGGTATAATTAAAAGAGGATAGAGTTTTTTTATAAATGCCAAGAAAACGTAAATAGTTTGCTAGTACTAGAAACTCTTTAGAAGCATAATTGAGTAATTAGTAGCATAATAATGTTTTAGGTTGTAAAACACTAAATTTTTAAAAGCAGTAACAATTTAAGGAAAAAAATTATTTACAAAGAAGTAAGATTTAAATTACTTTTACTATGATTTAAATTACTTGGTATGATCAATCAATGTTCAAACCACAATAAGAAAAAAATCTACGATTTTTCAACCGTAACGAGCTGTCTTCGTCAAAATCAAGTCTCAACTGATTGACACAAATCTCAAGATTTATTGTGAAATTTTGTTATATTATATACATATATATATATATATCAATGATCAAATCACAATAAGAAAATGGGAAAGCAAGACTAAGATCTTTCAACCGTAACAAGCGGTCTTCATCAGAGTCAAAAACCCAACTGCGGTTGGAAGATCTTAGTCTTACTTTCCCATTTTCGTATTGTGGTTTGATCATTGATTGTTATTTCACGTGTTTATGTGAAATCTTTTTATATATATATATATATATATATAAAACCAATTAAATGAAACGGTTCCACGAACTAAATAAACTATATTCATAAAAAGAATGTATTGAAATGAAACAGGCTGTGTGTTTCATTTCTGTGTGTTCTTTTTGTGAATATAGTTTACATATATATTTCAAAGTTCAATTATAAACTGTTTTTATGAGAGAACATAATACTAGATAATTATATATAACCATTAATAGTGATATTATCTATGAGTGTGTTTTAACTATGTTTAAATACTGATTAATACTCGTATTTTTAATAACATTGTGCTATACAAATTTCATGCAAATTTAATAACATTCATAAGAGTTGTATACCTTTATTAACAATGTTTAACTGGATATTTGTAGGTAGTTGCAACTCTTGGCACCACTAGTTGCTGTTCTTTTGATGTTCTCACTGAAATGGGAGATGTATGCAACGCAGAAGGTGTTTACCTTCATGTTGACGCCGCTTATGCAGGTTAATTGATGAGTCATTCATTTCTGTTTATTCATTATTTATGATTAATAGTGAAAGTCATTATTTATAATTAATTAATGAGTCATTCATTTCTGTTTATTCATTATTTATGATTAATAGTGAAAGTCATTATTTATAATTAATTATGAGTCATTCATTTCTGTTTATTCATTATTTATTATTAATAGTTAAAATTGTTTTATTGAGTGACAAAGCATTAACATGTGTAAATCTATTTCCAATTAACAATAACTTTAAATAATTGAATGATTTTAACTAACTTTTGACTAAAGATAACATAAAGTACTTTTAATTATAATAAAGAATAAAAGATAATAATTAAATAGTTTTCATTTTAAGACTGAAATTACATTTAACTATGCAATATTCTTTTTTCTGCTAAAAGTTACATTATTAATTAATATATTAGATGAGCCGCTTATTTTGAAAGTGGCCTAATTCCATTTATGTTAAAATCGAGATATTTAAGGGTTTGCGTTTTACAAAATTTAAAAATATTGTCATTTTATTTATCAACTAATTTTTGTTATAAAAAAACTTAGTAATTTTAAATAAATTTTGTACAATTTGCTGCAAAAGGTAAAGATAACGTAAAAATGTAATTATTTAAATAGCTAGCTAAATTTTTTTGGAAAATGGAATTAGGCCACTTTCAAAATAAACGGCTCAGATGACAGTTCAACGAAATACTCAAAGTTAAAACTTATAAAATTTACTGCAGTCCATACAATATTTATATTAATTAGTTAGACTAATTATAAACTACATTAATAAGTACATAATAACAGATCACAAAAAGCGAATAATGAATGATGTAACAAATATGGTATCATACCGTACAGAGGAAAATACCACATATGTTTCTTAGTTAAATAAATACAACCATAGCTGTTTTAAAATAGTTTTTTAATAGTTAACGATAACTAGTGAATTATCCAATGCCTGTCTGATGTTTTGTTTGTTTCAGGTTCTTCTTTTATATGTGAAGAAAACAGATATCTGATGGAAGGAGTTGAAAAGGCAGATTCGTTTAATTTTAATCCCCACAAATGGCTCCTTGTCAACTTCGACTGCTCAGCTATGTGGTAAAGAAACTTATTATTTCATCAAGTGGCGTAGCAAGGGGAAAGGGGTGGGGTAGGTACATCTCAGGGAGCATTTTGAGGGTGTAAAAACAGAAGATAAAAAAAATTAAAACATAAAAACCTAACAAAAAATTTGAAATTTTATATTAAAAAATTTCGGTGTAATTGTTTTATGTTTTATGTGTGTAATACTATTTTTAAAAGGTATAAAATTAAGTATAAAATTAATTTTAAAATTTCTAGAACTACTTTTTTTTAAAGGGTTTGACAGTGTATTATATTTGTTTTGCGTAGCCTGTTAATTTAATTTAACAATTTTTTCATGATTTTGAATTAAACGTTTTTGTTTTAAAAAAATCTTTGGTTTACTTTGATGATGACTATATATATATAAAGATTTCACATAAACACGTGAAATAACAATCAATGATCAAACCATAATAAGAAATGGGAAAACAAGACTAAGTTCTTTTTTTAACTGTAACAAGTGGTCTTCGTCAGAGTCAAAAAAACTAACTGACTCAGTTGGTTTTTTGACTCTGACGAAGACCTCTTGTTACGGTTGAAAGATCTTAGTCTTGTTTTCCCATTTCTTATTGTGGTTTGATCATTGATATATATATATATATATATATCAATATATATATCAATATTTTCAGTCAGTCCCCTACTTTCTCCTACCGTAGACCTTCCAACCTGAAATCCATTTTTACCCATATTTCCAACAGCCCCTGTGCTAGCAGAGGGATGAAGCGATGTGAACGCCGTAACTGCCAAACCTGTCCCCTAATTAACTCCAGTCCTTACTTTACTTCCCCTCTCAGTAACGACTCCTATCCTGTTCCTTCTGATACATCTTGCACTTCCTGTAACTGCGTTTACCGTTTGGAGTGTACTCGATGTGATGCTTTTTACGTTGGCTTGGCTTCAACCAAGCTGAGCCTGCGTATGAACAATCACAGGGCGTCCGTTGGTCAGCGCAGAGACCTACCCATAGCTATCCATGCTAATTCCCATGACCTCCCTTTCAATGATTGTTTCAGGGTACAAATCCTCAAACAAATCCCCGAGTCTAATCCCCATGTCACCCTTAGAGCTTCCGAAGAGGCATTCATATGCCTCCTTGGGGCTCGTTCTTCTCCTGGTCTCAATCTGTACCGTTAATTATTTTTTATATTATTATTATTATTATTATTTTATTATTATTATTTATTTTTTATTATTATTATTTCGTATTTTATATATTTTTTATCTTGTTTTCTAAATAAATATTGGAAGGATTTCTATTTTTCCTCTCCTCCGCTGGGGAGCAGCATTGCGGTGGTTCCACGAGTTACTCTGGAGGCCAGTAGTAGTTTGCTTCTCAACGCGAGTACTTCGCACTTCTTCCCGATGACGACGGATGTCGAAATATCGAAGTGAGTTCTGTAGTGTCTTTCTGTGTTCTTTTCTATGTGTTAAAGTATATATATATATATATACAATTAAAAGAAACGGTCCAGCGGACTTTTTTACAATAAAATAAAAAACGAAGGAAACACACAGAAAGACACAGACATAACTCACATCGATATTTCGACAATCGTCGTCATCAGGAGGTGCGAAGAGTGAAGAGCGAAGAGTCCCGCAGGAAGACAGGGCGGGAGTACCGCCCTGTCTTCCTGCGGGACTCTTCGCTCTTCGCACCTCCTGATGACGACGATTGTCGAAATATCGATGTGAGTTATGTCTGTGTCTTTCTGTGTGTTTCCTTCGTTTTTTATTTTATTGTATATATATATATATATTATAATATATATATATATATATATATAATTAAAATAAGCAGTGACACATAAACAGAAACACAACAAAGACTCACTTTTCAATATTTCGACCGTAATGGCGGTCGTCCTCAGGAGAAGAAGTGAATTGACGGAGGGACGACAGTCAACTATATATATATATATATACACGAGTACTGTAATAAGATGAAATTCTGTGATTAATAACAGCGGTCTAAAATTAGATCTTTGATTTTAATTCCAGAAAAATAAATATTTCGAGGGATTTCTGGAATTATGAAAGTTAACGGATTCAATGGCCAGCCTGGTGGCTGGAGGGGGGGGGGGGTTGTCATCAAATCTGACGACCGCCACTGATTTAATCGATATTATTACGCAATTATTCTTTTACTTGTTCGAGACATCCTAATCACTCTGATTTATATAACAAACACATTAACTCAGTTAATATTGTGTACACGTATACTTAAAACAATATTAACTCAGTTAATATTGTTTACACATATACTTAAAACAATATTAACTCAGTTAATATTGTTTACACGTATACTTAAAACAATTTCCAAAGTCTCTTCAATATAAATGATTATACTAAGATTCGATAGCATGTAATATAATATATGGAGCATGCTAAATAAATGAATTTAAAAAAAAAAAGATTTTATCACTGGACAACAACAAAAATTTTGTCATGGTGCCTGAGATGTTTTCACTATTTTAACCTAATTTAAGGGTGTTGATTCCAGAAATGCTGTCGCTTTTTCTCTATCAGGTCTAGTTTTTCTGCTACGGTATACCTCTCTCTGTAGGAAGGCGATAGCTACAATAAAGACAGACAAATCAAAGAAACAATATTTTTATTTAACTTTAAGACACATATTCATGAATTATACCGAAATATTTGCAATACCGATGTAAATATGTGTGTAATAAATTTGGATTTCAATTTATATTCCCCATAAATATAGCAAAACACATTTGGTTTGTTTAAGCAACGTCGCCTAAGAGAGGATGTAATGTCGCCTAAGCTTAATTTTTACTACAAAAAAAAACCTTCAACGCAAGTAAAATAATGACTTTTACTTTAAGTTTGTGATGTCAAAATCATTTAATGTAGATCATAATAACAACCTACAATTGTAATTATAACAATAGAATGTATTTAGCAATACGCCTAATTTTATGGTAAAAAAATGGTATGAAATAGCAAGAATCTTTATAACTTGACCTAATGAGAAAAAATTAGTATTATTTTCGGAATTACACCCCTAAATTAATTTAAATTTCAGCTTAGAAATCTTGGGCACAAAAAAATGACCAGTGTTATTTTACATAATAACAATCAAACCCACTTTTATCGCTAAATGATATGTAAAATGAATTCTTTTTAGGTTAAAGGATCCAACTGATCTAGTGGATGCGTTTAACGTCGATCCTCTGTATTTGAAACATGAGCAGCAGGGGTGCGCTCCGGACTACAGGGTAATTATTCGAAAAAAAAAATTATTATAAAGGCATTTTTTTTTTAATTGTAGACTATCTCTTTATATAGTAATATTTATATGAAGTTCTAAACAAGCAGGAAAAAGGAAACAAAACACCTTCGACTAGACTGTTTCCAAAACCATTTGGAGAACTAGTGTTTTTGGTACCGGAAAGATTCAAAGCAAAGGTGACAAAAACTTGAAAGATGGGCAATGAAATTTATTCATGCCATAGTACAAAAGTCATTTAACGAACATATATATATATATATATGATCAAACCACAATAAGAAATAGGAAAAAAAGACTAAGATCTTTCAACCAAAACAAGCGGTCTTCGTCAGAGTCAAAAACCCAACTGAAACACTAGATTTATCTAGTTTACTACGATTGGGTTTTTGACTCTGACGAAGACCGCTTGTTTCGGTTGAAAGATCTTAGTCTTGTTTTCCCATTACTTATTGTGGTTTGATCATTGATTGTTATTTCACGTGTTTATGTGAAATTTATATATATATATATACAATTAAAAGAAACGGTCCAGCGGACTTTTTTAAAATAAAATAAATTCAAAACGAAGGAAACACACAGAAAGACACAGACATAACTCACATCGATATTTCGACCATCCGACGGTACTCAGTACCGCCCTGTCTTCCTGCGGGACTCTTCGCACCTCCTGATGACGACGATGGTCGAAATATCGATGTGAGTTATGTCTGTGTCTTTCCTTCGTTTTGAATTTATTATATATATATATATATATTGTAAACAGGAAAACGATCCAAAAGGACAACAAACGTTTCACGATGAATCACAAACACAGAACTAAGGAACAAACACACTTACTGTCTCTAATTTTCGGTTGAACCGTCATCTGGAGAGTTGAGAAAGGGACACCAAGCGCACTTGTGAAGCGACGGTTGGAGACAGTTGGAGATATATATATATAACAGATTCAATAATATATCGACCGTTTGATAGAATAGGTGTGTTCTCTAATCGGGGTTCGGTCAATTTTCCAGGATAAAAAATCAAACTCTCATTGCCAACGTTTCGGTTTTATTTAAAATCTTTTTCATAGGCCTACAAACAAAGGATAATAAGAAATCACATATCAACATCAAACATATACACAATATGAAAATGGATTGTTACAACTTATGAATATTACATTTTTATGAGATAAATAAAACAATATTACTTACAGAAGTAAGAATTTTTTAACTAAGAAAATGAAATTTACATTATTTAAAGGAACATTAATGTTAACCGGACAAAACCTTTAGACTAATAACTGATATATATATATATATATATATTTGAGGGTTGAGGTCTAATGATTTTAAACTAGTCCTTTCGCCAACGTTTAGACATATATTTATGTCATCTTCAGGGCTACATGATTGTTTTACAATTAGCACTACTATTAAACTATAATCAGTTATTTCGACTATGGATTTTTTTTAATGACATAAGGATATTATTATAATTATTTTATTGCTTTTACAATTATTGTCATTATTAAAAAAAACCTTATGTCATTAAAAAAAATCCATAGTCGAAATAACTGATTGTAGTTGTAATAGTAGTGCTAAATCATGTTGTAGCCCTGAAGATGACATAAATATATGTCAAAACGTCGGCGAAAGGTCTAGTTTAAAATCATTAGACCTCAACTTTCAAAAAAAAAAATTACATCACATAAATATTGGGTCAAGAAAGCAAATCATGATATATATATATGATAAACGAAATACGATCTAAAAGGACTGACAACACTTAAAATAAACTATGACACACGGAAAGAAACGTAACAAAGGACTATCCTTATGCAAGTTGAAATATTGTGAGTCCTTTGTTACGTTTCTTTCTGTGTGTTATAGTTTCTTTTAAGCATATATATAATGAATTAAAGTATGCATCAGCTTCTTCATTTACGGCTTTTTTCGCTATTTTACGTTGGTTGTGAGGTAACCACCATGGTAAATTAGCCTAGAACAATGTGTAAGTAACAAACAAGCAGATAGGCTAAAGCTTATAATTAATTATAAAAATAAAATACCTTGAGACTTAGTGATTTGTAATAAAGCAAAAGTCGACACTCCAGAGTTTCAATGCAGTCATGTAATATATCAGTACTCATTCTCAACATGGATCTGCGAAACCTGAATTCTAGGTATATTGGTATGACTGCAACCAATCTCTCAAGACGTCTGACTATTCATCTCTCTACAGGAGCCCCCAAAAAACATTAAGAGGAAGCCGCCGATTAAGTCAGTAGAGAAATGTTCGTAGAAGGAACCTTGCTAGTGCATCATAACAGTGATACCAGTAGATTATCCATTTATTAAGTCCCTTTACATGAATGACATGTAATATTCTAATTGTTTTCAATAATTAGAATATCGAAACTATTCAACCTTCTGAAAACAAAATGAAATACACAGAAGACAATAATCCCAGCCTAAACATAAAAATCTCAGACCTCAATGTTATTACTAGTGAGAAGGTTTTCGATAATTGTTTCAAACTTATTAGAGAGACGCAATCGACAGGGTAGGCAGCAATAAAGGGTCCTATCATCTTGATAAGACGTCATTGGGCCGAGCTGGACAACCCTGCATGTTGCAACCTTGTTAGAACCTCTTAACTTTTACCATAACTCTGTGTTTATTTCAACTTTTATTTTTTTTGTTATACTTATTAGACCTAGATTAGTTAATTATTTATTACTTACTTAAACTGAAGTTTCCAAAGAGTGGTTGAAAGCTTGTTTGTTTTTGGTGTTTTAGTAGATAATAAATTAGTTCCTTATTATTCTAATCAGTTTTGTGTGTCTAGAAAAACTCTGGAACATTGTCTACATGTCTCTGGCTAATTTACTATGGGCATTACCTCAAAACCAATGTAAAATACCGAGAATATGCGAGGCAATCAGCAGGAAAGTCTTAACTGCAGAAGCTGTTACATATTTTAATTCGATCTGTTTCAGAGAAGAGCTGCTTCTTACTTATACAAATATATATGACTAAAATCTTTCAACTAAACAAGTGGTATTCTGTCAGTGTCAGTCCGACTAAGACGAATGCGACTAGTTTTGGTTGAACAAAAAATGAAAGATCTTAGTCATTTTTCTGATTTCGCATTGTGGTTTAGACATTGATATATATATATTGCATTTTTTCATTAGACATAAAAGAAAATTACGCTTACTGTAGCCGGTTTTTTGATACGGTAAGTATGTATAATTTTGAAAACACTTAAAGAAAATGAGTGTGATGCTTCGTTTTCAAAATTCTCCTGATGATCAATTACAGCTCGAAATACAATCAACCTCAGTAAGCGTAGTTTCCTATTGTGTTTCCTATAAACAATTTTAATTAGTATGTTTATTAATATTTTAATACGTTTTTAATAATATTAACTAATATTTATTATATATTAACATTTAATATTAATGAATATTGTAATAAACATATTAATATTTTAATACTTTATTGTAATTTTATTTTGAACAAACATGTCAACTGAAAGTTGTCACAGGGCACGCATCAGGAAAAGACATTTGCTTTAGCGATATTTTAACAATTTTTCAATAATTAGATTATCGAAACTATTCAACCTTCTGAAAACAAAATAAAATACACAGAAGACACACCCAGGATACATATACACAGAAGAAAAACAAAAGTTCACTACGATATGTAGTTATTTAACTTCTGCTGTATTTATTGTATTGGTTAAAAATTGTATAATAGTTATTTATCTTACTTATCATTAAAACTATTGCATATGTGAATAGTTTCTAACCACTCGGTTAACCTATAGCATTTTTGTTAAAATAACCTCTAGACCAACAATGTTCACCTTTGTCCGCCTGTTTTTGTACAACAGTGCAGTTGTCATGAAAAACTAATCATCTATGAAAAAGAGCTATTTTTTAAAAAAAAAAATTATTGTATAAATGTGCATTTTTTTAGGACTTCGTAAATCCTAGAATTTTATTACATCTTACATTTACCCATGACAATGATTTCGTACTGTTAGAAAAATGAAATATTGTAATATATATTATAAATGATTAAAAACAAAAACTTTTTTTTTTATAGCATTGGCAAATTCCCCTTGGAAGAAGATTTCGATCACTGAAACTTTGGTTCGTTATGAGACTTTATGGAAAAGACAATTTGCAGTCTTTCATTCGTAAGCATATAGGATTAGCTCATTTATTTGAAGACTTTGTCAAGTCAGATGACCGTTTTGAAATCTTTAATGAAGTCCTTATGGGACTTGTTTGCTTCAGACTGAAGGTAAATATAATATTTTCAAAAAAAAAAAATAACACTAATATTATTTAAACACGATTGAAGACTTGAAAATGAAAAGAGTTTTAAGTACAAACAATTTTTTTTAATAAGTTGACAATATTTGTGTAAAATAGTCAAAAAATGGTTACTTATTTACATAGATCCTTTTGATTGTGTTACCTGTGGGTTTTGTAGTATTATAGGATGGTAGCAGTAGTAGTAGTGGTAGATCCTATTGAATTAGTACTTAGAACCTTTTAATTTACAATCTTCATTTAATTGATGTCGATAAAGTTTAAACCAGACATGGACAACCTTTTGTAAACTGGAGGCCGCATTATTAATTTGCAAGTAACCTCAGGCCGCTTGGTAATTTCTGTGATATTTAGATACATACATCTTATATACTTTAGATACAATCAGTCTCCTATAGTGCAATTGTATTTTGTGCTGTGAGCTCCTCAAATCGAGCTATATTGGTTCTACGATGACAACACTTTCACGCAGACTTACGATGCACCTTGCAGCCGGAGTACCGAAAGAACACACAATGATAATACATAAAAGCAAGCTAAATAGAAAAACGCTGGAAGACAACATTGAAGTATTATATCGAGATAATAACCATAAGAGGCTGCTTATAATTGAATCGTTAAGTATAAAAGAGAAGAAGCCGAACCTTAACGATCAGGCCAATTGTTTTTCCAGAATTTTAAAGTTACATACGTGAAAAAGACATAATAACTATTAGTGAATTAAGTAATGTTGTGTAAAATTCATGTAGGGTATTTAGAAACAAACCTGTTAACACAAGGTTATGTTTAGGTTTATTAAGGTAGATTGTAAATTTTAAAAGTATATTTTATTATTAGTTATTTTTGAATTAAGTGATTGTTAATGTAATTAAATTGTTAATGTAAATTATTGTATTAAGAATTGTAAAAAGAATTCCTTGATAATGGTCAGTGTAGACCGAAACGTCGGCCCCGTGTAAATATGGAACATAAAAACAAATCATTGGGCGAGTTGATTTATATGGTATCTGAAAGATGGAGGAATTATATCAGAAAACTCGAGAAGGTGTGTGAGAAACATACAAGACTTAAACTAGTCTAGTTATTTAATGATATATGTTTAAAAGAAGGTCTGCTCCGAAAGTAAGTATAGGTCCAATTTCAAAAAGATTGTAAGTCGTATAAAAAAAAACTAAAGCATTTGTTTCTCTCTCTCTTTCTCTCTCTATCTATCTATCTCTTTCTTGATGTAATTTTTTTTAAAATATCTCTATGAACTTTTGTTACTAAGCAAAAATCAAAGGAATTTGTAATATTAAGGTAGAATTCCAGATAATCTCTCAGGGCCGCACAAAAACACGTGTTGGCTGGCCGCCAATCTAGTTTAAACGAAGATATTGTACCCTAACTATGTATACCATATTATTATTACATACATTATATTATATATTATTACACCATAATTATAGGATGTTTGTGATTTATAAACTATATACAGGGTGTCCATAAAGTCTCTTTACAATTTTAATAATCACTTAAATGTGCTTTTAATAATAATAATAATTTTAATAAGCACCTAAATATTAAAACTTTAATAAGCACTTAATAAAATAAAACAAATCTGATTTAAGATATCTCATTAAGTGCTTTTGTAATAAACATTTCAAATTGTAAAGAGACTTTGTGGGCACCCTGTACTATAGAGGAAGTTATAAACTATAAATGTAGTGTTATAAAACAAAGTTATTTAATTTAAAACATATACATTTTGCCATTGTTAAAAATAACTTTTTTTCGAACATAGCAAAGTTTAAAACTAAATGATTTTTTTTTTCTTTTCAGGGCTCAAATGAATTGAATGAAAACCTTTTAAAGCTGATTAATGGGAATGGTAAAATCCATATGGTACCTTCAAAAGTAAAGGGAACGTATTTCTTGAGATTTGCTGTTTGCTCCCGATTGACTGAGTCTTCTGACATTGAATCCTCATGGAAAGAAATACAACAACTTACTGACCGACTTCTTGCCAAAACAAACAATGTTTAAATTATTAATATTTTATTTTTCAGATATTTTGGTAACATTTATTCATTTTTTTTTTTAATACTTTTGAAATTAAACTTCATGCCAGTATTTTGTTTATACCTTTTTCTTTCTTTGGGTTTTTCTAATTTTCTTTCTTTTATTTCTAATGGAATTGAATTTTTTTTTTCTCTGATTGTTACATTATCTCACCAAAGTTAATTTTCTAGGTCTTGATAGTTATATATTATTTGATTTGTGTACAGAGTGGCTGCAAATCTCCACTTAAAGACTTGTGCTTCAGTGCTTCATGTATTGATCACTCCTGTTTGATTTGAATTCACTGATTGGACTTTTAAATTCTTTAATTTTGAGGAATGGTTACAAGTAATAAAAACGGGAGTAGAGCACGAGGGTGCTACATTTGGTTCAACCAAAAATGGAAAGATTCCTCATACATTATAGAATTTTTGAGGAATGGTTACAAGTAATAAAAACGGGAGTAGAGCACGAGGGTGCTACATTTGGTTCAACCAAAAATGGAAAGATTCCTCATACATTATAGAATTTTTGAGGAATGGTTACAAGTAATAAAAACGGGAGTAGAGCACGAGGGTGCTACATTTGGTTCAACCAAAAATGGAAAGATTCCTCATACATTATAGAATTTTTGAGGAATGGTTACAAGTAATAAAAACGGAGTAGAGCACGAGGGTGCTACATTTGGTTCAACCAAAAAATGGAAAGATTCCTCATACATTATAGAATTTTTGAGGAATGGTTACAAGTAATAAAAACGGGAGTAGAGCACGAGGGTGCTACATTTGGTTCAACCAAAAATGGAAAGATTCCTCATACATTATAGAATTTTTGAGGAATGGTTACAAGTAATAAAAACGGGAGTAGAGCACGAGGGTGCTACATTTGGTTCAACCAAAAATGGAAAGATTCCTCATACATTATAGAATTTTTGAGGAATGGTTACAAGTAATAAAAACGGGAGTAGAGCACGAGGGTGCTACATTTGGTTCAACCAAAAATGGAAAGATTCCTCATACATTATAGAATTTTTGAGGAATGGTTACAAGTAATAAAAACGGGAGTAGAGCACGAGGGTGCTACATTTGGTTCAACCAAAAATGGAAAGATTCCTCATACATTATAGAATTTTTGAGGAATGGTTACAAGTAATAAAAACGGGAGTAGAGCACGAGGGTGCTACATTTGGTTCAACCAAAAATGGAAAGATTCCTCATACATTATAGAATTTTTGAGGAATGGTTACAAGTAATAAAAAACGGGAGTAGAGCACGAGGGTGCTACATTTGGTTCAACCAAAAATTGGAAAATTCCTCATAAATTATAGAATTTTTGAGGAATGGTTACAAGTAATAAAAACGGGAGTAGAGCACGAGGGTGCTACATTTGGTTCAACCAAAAATGGAAAGATTCCTCATACATTATAGAATTTTTGAGGAATGGTTACAAGTAATAAAAACGGGAGTAGAGCACGAGGGTGCTACATTTGGTTCAACCAAAAATTGGAAAATTCCTCATAAATTATAGAATTTTTGAGGAATGGTTACAAGTAATAAAAACGGGAGTAGAGCACGAGGGTGCTACATTTGGTTCAACCAAAAATGGGAAGATTCCTCATAAATTATAGAATTTTTGAGGAATGGTTACAAGTAATAAAAACGTGAGTAGAGCACGAGGGTGCTACATTTGGTTCAACCAAAAATGGAAAGATTCCTCATACATTATAGAATTTTTGAGGAATGGTTACAAGTAATAAAAACGGGAGTAGAGCACGAGGGTGCTACATTTGGTTCAACCAAAAATTGGAAAATTCCTCATAAATTGTAGAATTTTTGAGGAATGGTTACAAGTAATAAAAACGGGAGTAGAGCACGAGGGTGCTACATTTGGTTCAACCAAAAATGGGAAGATTCCTCATAAATTATAGAATTTTTGAGGAATGGTTACAAGTAATAAAAACGTGAGTAGAGCACGAGGGTGCTACATTTGGTTCAACCAAAAATGGAAAGATTCCTCATACATTATAGAATTTTTGAGGAATGGTTACAAGTAATAAAAACGGGAGTAGAGCACGAGGGTGCTATATTTGGTTCAACCGAAAATGAGAAGTATCCTTCATTGATTATATAGCCTGTTGTTTACAATATAACATTTATAATAAATTTAGGAAAGTGGAAAAAAGAAATCGAAATGGTTGCTTGTTTACATAACGTGCGAGCCCGCCTCCGCGTTGTCACCTCGGGCACTTTGGAGTAATCTAAAGTGGCTAAAGGGTAGCACGTTAAACTAGTCGGCCTGATTTGATTTTAGTGGCTATATGGCTGAGAAGCTTAGGAAGACATATAAAGTCAAAACAGGTTACTTGTTTACATTGGCTCTTTTGATTGTGATGCTGGTGATTGTTAGTTTTAATGAATAGCAAAAATAGTGCTTAGTAATGAAGTCATGAATGGAGTTAATGAATCTCTGATGCAATTCTCTGGAATTTGAATGTTGTGTAAGTCAACTTATGTTGTGAACAATAAACTGTCTGCTAGGTATTTGTATAGTCTTTGAACAGTCTAGGAGAATGATGTACACTTATTAATATAATACTAGTAGAGCGTGGAAACTATCTTCCAAATCTGGAATCTTTGATACTCCCTAAACAACACCTTTTTCTCATGAGATATGTATGCAGTCATTGTGTAGTACTGATGACAGTGAGGAAAATATATTACGCAATCACCACAAGGAGTTTATTTACGACGCCTTTCGAACACTTAGTGTTCATCATCAGGCACATCTGTCTCAAAAGGGGTGTTTAGTGATTGAGGAGTTAACAGACTTGTCAAGTTTCTGTTAACTCCTCAATCACTAAACACCCCTTCTGAGACAGATGTGCCTGATGATAAACACCAAGTGTTTGAAACGCGTCGTAAATAAACTCCATGTGGTGATTGCGTAATATATTTTCCTCTCTAAACACCTTTTTCGTTGTTATTTCGAAATGGCAGATTCTCCTCTCCCTCTATTATTATGGAATTTATTGTAGCAAAAACTATATATATATATATATATACACTTTTTCGTTGGTATTACTATTCGAAATGGACAAATATAGTTCAATATAGAAAAAGAAACTTAGAGAAATTAAAAGCCACACTTACAGTCTCTAATTTTCGGTTTGAACCGTCTTCAGGAGAGATAAGTGAGAGAAACCAGTGCGCTTGGTTTCCCTCTCTTATCTCTTCTGAAGAAGGTTCAATCCGAAAATTAGAGACTGTAAATGTGTGCTTTTAATTTCTCTACGTTTCTTTTTCTACATTGAACTATATATATTTATTTATATATATATTATTGTTAGCACTTTGGTGTCCTGGACTTCATCCTCTTCTCTTGAGGATAGAGAGATGGTCGAATAAAAGATCGTGTACGGAATTGTATATTTTTTGTTGGTTGCCCAACAATTAGTAGAAGTTGACATTATAATTAATAAGTTATATGTTAATTTATAATGAATTTTATTACTAAGTTGATTGGTAAAAATAATAAAAAGAAATGTAATTGGTAAACTTTCAAGTTTTAAAAGAATATCTTTTTTGTTTCAATTTTTAAAAATATTTAAAAAAGTTTTCAATGTTCCTCCAGGGGCTTCTTTATAAATAGAAAAAAAAGACATGTCATTTGAAATTATCTGTATTTTTTTAACTTTTCAAACAAAATTGAAAGGATTCAAATAAAGTAGGATAAGTACGGAATGCATTTGGGAATTACTTCGGTGATATATGTATTTAAATTAGAAATAAAAGAAAGAATATTAGTAACAAAATTGAAAAAAAAAATAATGCAACAAAAAGGTTATACAATTACTGGCATAAATCTTATTTTGCATATATATTTATTTATTTTAAGACAACTTCGTTGTAATGACAGCGAAATCACATAAAAAAAAAAAAGATCTGATAAAGCGCTGTTAGATTGTTGTGCTATGAATGTCCCAGTTCTTAATTCAAAACAGATAACGCTTTTAAGTTCTATCTTATGGTTTTTGTTCGTTTTTTAAACTGGTTTTCTTTCCATTTGATTATTTTATTTTTTAATCATCATTTTGTAAATTTTTCATTTTATTTTATCTGAAGCTCAATTATAATTTCGCCTTTTTTTTTTTTTTTTTTTTTTTTAAATGAAACAATGTATTTCTCCTTCTCTCTTTTGTTTTTTATATTCTCGCTTTTTATCTTTATTTATGATTGTTTCTTTCATCTTTTCTTTATTTTCAATCATTTATGACTGCTTGCTATTTATTTTCACTGTTTCACCGTCGCAAAGTTAATCACGTGACTTTCTCACGTTCTATCAAAACCCTTTTACGTTTTCGCTCTTGTTATTTTTCTTAATTTTCCTCTTAAGATGACGTGAGGCCGAAATAATATCGAGAATATCAAGTAATAACTTTCTTTTTGTATTTCACAGTTATAAGTTTAATTTATATATATATATATATATATATATATATATACAAAACAGTAATGAATTGTCGACCGTGGGACAGATACGTAACATAAAAACGATAAATTGGGATGCGGTCAGTTTCTTCCTCTTCCAATCAAACTCTCATTGCCGACGTTTCGATTTTATTCAAAATCTTTTTCAAAGGCAAAAGTAGGAATATTTGAAAATGAACAAACTATTACAAACTACATTACTAAAACAGTATGGAAGGTTAAACTGTTTAACCTTAAGTCTAACCTTCCATATTGTTTTAGTAATGTAATTTATAATAGTTTGTTCATTTTCAAACATTCCTACTTTTGCCTTTGAAAAAGATTTTGAATAAAATCGAAACGTCGGCAATGAGAGTTATTGATAGTGGAAGAAACTGACCGCATCCCGATTTATCGTTTTTATGTTACATTTATATATATATATATATATATATATATATCAATGATCAAACCACAATAAGAAATGGGCAAACAAGACTAAGATCTTTCCCATTTTCTTATTGTGGTTTGATCATTGATTGTTATTTCACGTGTTTATGTGAAATCTTTATATATATATATATATATATTTTCAGATTTCAGAGTAAACACGTTAAATAAAAATCACAGAATAAGCCACAAAAAGTAATTTCATTTCTTCGTGTGGTTACATATACTATATACATATATACTTAAATGTTGTTCAATATTCTTTTTTAATAACTTGTTATCGTCTGGGCAATTTATTTAAAATACGAGTATCTTTATATTAAAGTACTTGATGACAGTTCTTCATATGATACAATTTATATCACTTCCATTTCTTGTAACAGAATAAAAAAAAATTTTTGTGCTTGAATACAATAGCGAAATATAGAATTAATGTATGTTGTTTAAGAAATACTATAACCATTCATTAAAATGTTAAATCTCAAAAGTATATCCCTCAATAAACTCATCTGTAGGAATGACCAAGAAAAAATATGAGCAAAATAATCCTAATGAAAATGTGCTTTTAATTATTGATATATGATATCATATATGTACTAATTTATATATGTACTATCAATTAATGGCCTATCAATTAGAAGTAATTTTTCAAAAGCCTTCTAAAATAAGTCCAATAAACTTATTCTGTCTATATAAATGTCTATAAAGAAATATTTTAAATGTATATATTATCAAGTTATACCGTATTATAATTTCTTTTTAGATTTCAAAAATCTATAATATATTTATATAAATATTATTATTTTTCTTTTTAAGTGAATTTAGTGAGCCTTAAAAAAACTTCATTTGAACTATTTAGTGATATTTTTATAAATTAAAATCCATTAATTCTATTTTATTTATTTGTTATTTTCAATTCATTTATTCATTCTTATAAATTGGTAATTAAATCGAAGTTCCTAATTTATAAAATGTATTAATTTAAGTAGTTGTTATTCTTCAAGGAAGAATAGTTCGTACTTTTTTTGAACTATTTTTTTATATTTTGATATTTTAAATTGAAATAATAGTTTAGTTGAATAAATAATCATTAAAAGGATTCTGATTTCCAACCAAAAGAACAGTATGATTAATGATGGGGGACCAATTTTATTTTTTTAGAATTTTATTTTTGGTCAATTGGTTGGAAAGAAATTATTTAAAATTTAAAGACAGATGTTGAGTATATACATTGTTGTTGGTTCATAATTACTATTTAAAAAAACAGTGGCATTGGCGCAGCAAAGATTTTTAACTCAGGGGGGCGGTCATAAGTTTTGCCCCGTTGACAATCATCCCTTAAAAGTCCTGGAAATATTTATTTTCATGGAATTACAATCAAGGATCTAATTTTAAACTGCTATTATTAATCTCAGACTTTCATCTTATTACAGTACTCGTATACATATACAGTCATCATCAACATCAAAAAAAACCAAAACTTTCAACCAATTTTTTTTTTATCATCTTTATTAGCAAATATACAACTACGCATATTCTGCGTAACAGGCATATGTAGTCATAGATTACACAATAACATCGATGAACATGAGCAAAGAATGGAACCATTGGTTCAACTTTTCATTTTTTTTTTTTGTATATTATTGTAATAGGAGATCCCTGGGCCATTTTCTATTGAGTCGTCTTGAAGGATTCTAGAAACTTGAGGGGGAAGCAAGGGGATTCGTACAGATGGATTTGGGTGAGAGGAAAAGTTGTTGTGAAATGACATGTTCAACCACTTTAAAAAAAAAATTTTTAAATATGTTTATTTTTAATTTGCTAATGTATTACAGTTCAAAATCTGTTTAAAAAACAGTATTTAATAATAATAAAACATAAAAACAATTACGACCTTAAAAACTCATTTTTTATATAAAATTTCAAATTTTTTTGTTAGCTTTTTTTATGATTTTAATTTTTTTTTCTATTTTTACACCATGAAAGTGCTGCCGACTCCCCCCCCCCCCCCTTTGCTACGCCACTGTTCACAAAGAATTTTGTTTCTTTATGTATGAATGGACTCTTTGTAAAGATATTCTTCATTAAACAGTGGGACCACTCTATAGTATAAAAGTTCTTCTTCTTGGCTCTTGCCACTCCTAGAGAGACAATATAGTGAAGACAATATCATTGCAAGGGAACAATTTATTTGCGTATTATATATGTGATAAGAGTGATAAATATTGTTATCTTTAATTAATATATAATGTATCGCAAATAAATAGTTATCTAAATGACTTGAATACCAGTCGAGTTTCTTAATTTATTATCTAAACAAAATAAAAAGAGTTACCATTATACATTTATTATTCATTGTTGTTATTTATGCTTAAAAATTATACTTTAAAAAAATCTGTAAGCTTATGAATAATAGAGTAATAAATATTTATAGAACATTTGAGTGTTTTCAAATCATTCCTCCTCGCATACATATTCCATTTTCGGTAGAATCAAAGGTCCAAAAAAAAAAACATTATTACTGTGGTATCTTTGAGATACGACTTTAATACGTTCCAGACAGGAGCTGGGATTCCAAAACAAACTCGTATTCCAAACAATTATGTCCTATTTAAGGACTTTTATAGTAACTCGAGGAATGAATGAGGACTTTTATAGTAACTCCAGGGATGAATGAGGACTTTTATAGTAATTCCATGGATGAATGAGGACTTTTATAGTAACTCGAGGGATGAATGAGGACTTTTATAGTAACTCGAGGGATGAATGAGGACTTTTATAGTAACTCGAGGGATGAATGAGGACTTTTATAGTAACTCGAGGGATGAATGAGGACTTTTATAGTAACTCGAAGGATGAATGAGGATTTTTATAGTAATTCCATGGATGAATGAGGACTTTTATAGTAACTCAAGGGATGAATTTTCAATTACGGGGAAAGAGCAA